>JASCZW010014769.1:0-22160 GCA_034211315.2 Aedes japonicus
GCAGGAGTTCTCAGCATCTTCTTAAGTAGACATCCAATTAATACTTCTCTCCCATCCCTTACTGATAATAAGGACCTGGCCAGGTGTTGTGCAAAGAGATCGATGGATGAAGAGCCTGTCATACCCAAGGCGCTTTTCTGTCGCTTCCATCGTCTCTACAACAGCCAACCTAGAACTGTGTATGGTCGAAAAATGCTATGCTATGCTAGGTCTAGATGCTCGATTAATATTTGGATAATAAACCAAAAAATAATGCTTCGGCTTAAGATTTTTTTAAAATGTGTTTGATACAAATTTTGCTGTTGACTGATTCAATAATCATACATAAAGTTGTATATTAGAGTAACGTAATGTTGTCGCAGCAATCCAAGAAATCTGTCAAGTTCTCTTTCACTACCCGTTCTGATATTTTCAGAGATTCTTCTCTTTTCAGAGAGCGAGTGCTATAACCAGAAGTCATAAGGAGCTAGGACTATAGTCAATGCTAAAGTCCCATCCGTTTGAAGAGAAATGGAGCATCACTTAACCTTCTTAGGCTAGATGCTCCCAACAATCATTTTTGAATAAATTTTTGTTCTATATACCAAACAGGGCATTCTGTTCAACTATTCTCTCCGACTATTAATTTCCTTGTTCCTTTGATATCTACTGAAGCCTACGTGGGCTCTCCGTGTTTTTTTTAAGGTAGATACCAAATCCTCCTTATCAACAACGGTTGCATGGTTGTGGCCAGATGAGCGATCGAGGAGTGTCTTCGTGGAGATTGTTGCGTGAAGAAACGTATCAGTAATCGTAATCAGGTTTCGTTTCATGGTGGCTTGCAATGTCTTCCTGTGCTTGCAATTATTCCTCATCGTAGCTCCATCCACGAGGTGTGCAAACGTCAATGCTAATGCTAATGCTAATGCTAATGCTAATCGAGTTTTAATTCACTTTTTGAATTTGGCATAGTTCAGGGTTCAGATCGACGGTTATGAAATCGAGTTAGTAGACGAATTCGTGTATCTGGACTCATTGGTGACCGCCGATAACGACACCAGCAGAGAACTGCAAAGGCGCGCATTATGGTTGGCAATCGTGCCTACTTTGGACTCCAAAGGACGCTACGATCGAACAAACTTCGCCGTACTGCAAAGTTGACTATCTAAAAACATAAATTAAACCGGTATTTCTCTACGGCCGTGAAAAATGAACATTGCTAGTGGAGGCCAACGTGCCCTTGGTGTCGTTGAACGGAAGGTGCTGCGTACGATCCCTGTGGAGTGCAGATGGAAGACGGAACGTGGAGGAGGTGAATGAACCACAAATTTATTTATGTGTGCATTTTATTAACTGAAAAAAACACTGTTATTATTATTGTTAAAGATTCCAACAACGTCTCACCTGGAGCACTGAAATAAGCAAAAGAGTTGGATCCGTCACTAAATGGGCCCTGCCTTATACAAATAGTATTGTAGTTCAAATCCCCACGCTTCATGAAGCGCTCGTGAAGTATCGATAACTGATAACTGATAGAAATCTATTTTTTTCTAGTGAAACACAATATTAGTGCTTCTGAAGTACCTTCTCACAAATGTATGCCAAACAAACAAATGCAAAGTCACATCAAACTGGCTCACGATTTGGCGCCAGCCGCGTATAAGACAGTTTCATCTAATCGTTCAGCCACATAATCGTGTCGTTATCAAACTGATATGATTACCCGCTACTCCAGTACTCCAGTACTATTCACCGCAGACCTTCTCGTTGGGTCTCCAAGGGTGTTTGCGTAAGTTTTTTATGACAGAACCAACAACCTACTTGCTATAAAAATGAGATGATTGCGCCGCTAAATTCAATATGCTACAGCTAACCTAAACCATCATCAAGATGACGCAATAATAGTGACAACTATTCATTATCATTTTCATAAAATTACTCTGCAAACTGGATGAATACCGCTTGTAGAATTAACCATCCACGTGACGTGACTTTTATTCAACATCAATGAGAATATATAGGTTAGCTAACTTTGAGCTGCTAGTAGACAAATGAGCAAATAATTAGAGAGACAACAATAAATCCTATACATCACCGGTTTTCGGTTTATGTAGACTATGGCTACCTACTGATAAGAGGAAGGGCACAGCTGGCGGACGCGAATGCTATAAATTCTCAATATGAAACAGTTACCGTTTACAATTACCGGTTGCAACAGGCTGGTTCTGTCATAAGTGATTTACAGCAACGAAGATTGAATGGACTACAATGAGATTTTTGCTGTAATTAATGAGCATTGTGCAGCAAATATCACAAACAAAGTGTCATTTGAAAACGGAATCACGGTTCTGTGACGGATGACTCATAACTATACCAACATTTCAGTTCAGCATATCACTTGTTGCCGTCAATTCTAATAAAAGTTCAACATCTGTCCAATCAACCGAAATCAGCTTATGCAAAAGATTGCTTTCCCAAATGAAACATATTTGCACCACCTACGCTCGAAAGAAATGCTTAACATACACAAGCAGCTGAGCCTGCTTCAGTGAGATAAAATCTGGCAGTCGTTGGACCCCTGTACCATTATTATTTTCAATTACCGAATCTAATTCTACACAACAGCGCACTGAGCGGGTGGCACTTATGGACGCTAAATTCATTCGACACTCAAAGATGACATCCGAAACGTCTTCACTTAAGAGAAACAACACGCGTACCACGCACAGAACAAAATGGACTTACTTTATCAAATTCACATTGTTTGACTGCGCTGGTCGCATGCCTTCATACAAAAAAAGTAAAAAATAAATAGAATAAAAAGGTTCTAACGTCTCAACTCGACTGCACCCGGTGCTTCCTCGATAATGTTCAGATTATTTCATAGCCGTGCATCCGATGGAGGATTGATATAAGAAACTCATAATCATTACGAATATTCCTGAAGGACGCAATCTGAACTTTTATTCATTATTTTAATTGGAATTTCGTGACAGGAACCACGCTCTTTGCTGCCCAATTGTTATGTTAATTGCAATGCTGTTATCTGCTTATGGGGCGTGGGATAATGAATTCAAAATGGTCTTCAAGCCATCTTTCAAACAAGGGTAGGAGTTTCGTTTATAATGTTGAATTTTCACTTGTGGCTGCAATGTTTTATAGGTTTTTTTTAATGCTTATTACCTATTAAAAATGTTACCCTCCGGCTGGTTCATACCTGTTTATAGTCAATTAGACGCGTTAGACATTACCCTTGTTGAATATTTTGAATCGGGTCAATTGGTTCTGAAGAAAGGTTCTAGAGATTCAGGCCTATAAGTTCAAAATGTGATTACTCATATACGGCTTCAAACCAATTTAAACAAATACTTTTGCTGGTTACCAAGAACATATTAAGTTTCTTCAATTATACTTTGCAAAACAAACTTGATAAATTGCTCACGAAGAAGACAAGTAAGATGATCTAATATATCATTCGCGAGATTTGTTTGACCTAAGAAAAACGTAGTGTAATTAGAATAATGGTTTTTCGTTGAATTTGTGTGTATGTATGGAAGATAGCCTCTCTAAGATCTTACATTACAGTAAGATCAATTTGAGGGCCAAAAACGAAGGGGTAGACTCGTAAGCAGAGAACACAAGAATCTCGAATAACACAATTCGCAATACTTATGAAGTTTTCTACAGGATGACTTGTTAGGAAGAGCGAGTCTATCTCAATTAAATTGTTGGTGTAGAATAAAGGGCTTTGTTGAACATACATAAAAAAAAATCAAAATCACTGTGACGGCGTTTGGTAGAACTCGTAGACTTTCTATGAAATTCTCGCATTCTGCGGCACACTAGACCTCTAAGCATCGGTTACTATTTTAGGTTTTTCAAATCGATCCATTTCTTCATCATCTTGAGTCGTCTTTCTAGTTTTTTTAATTTTCGCTTAATAATTGCCTTATACTTTTTAATTGGGGGTTATTGTGCGCAAATGGGTGGACACTCATTTAGCTTTAGGGACTTAGCTAATCGGATTTGCCGGTCCGCTTCTTGGCATATTGGTTTTAGGTTGCCGTTATCTCAAATTATCAAATTCAGCACACTACTTCACAAAAAATGCGATTGGTTGAGCAGATATAAGAGAATGAAATCATTGGTTATATGACCAAGGATCCCCAGTTGGTACAAAACAGATAAATTTGGAAATCAATAGAAGCATTGAGCATAAAGCTTCCTGATATGCTTATGGAGATTCTGATTTCACCAAATCATTCCACAGTTATTATGGAAAGATTCGTACAGATTACTTTTTAGAACATTCTTGCTACAGATATAAGTTGCAGAAATAGAATAGTTTGCAGAATGTTATCATTCCACAGTTATTATGGAAAGATTCGTACAGATTACTTTTTAGAACATTCTTGCTACAGATATAAGTTGCAGAAATAGAATAGTTTGCAGAATGTTAGTGTATAAATTATAAGTGCTTTCCCAATGAAAAATCAACATCACATTTAATGAATGGCTACAACAGTATCTTTACTGTTGGTTCAAATGGAGCCAAATCTGCTCTCAAGCGTTATTTTAAGTTAACATTGTTTTAAATCAGTCCAGGTCGGCATTCATGAGTTATTAAAAATTAACTTGTTTTTCCAACAAAAAATCACTTTGTCTTAACAGCATGCCCACTGTTGGTTTAAATCAGTCCAAAGTGACTATTAGTACTGTTGGTACCAATATGTCCAATTCGGGAATCGATCTAATTCATAAATAATTGGCAGCCCTAAGTTTGCAGTTTTAAAACTGAAAAAATGATCTGTAAAAAATAGGGAGGATCGCAGCAAGCCGTGCTTTGAAACTGACGTGTTTTGTGTTTGCTCCGTCATTTTCGCGAAAAACAATTCGAACAATAATTCGTAATCTAACTTGCAATCTTCAGCTGGTGGTTATGATAGGTATTGTTCGTTGCTAGTTGCCGTTCGGACTTTTTGGATCGGATACGGGATCAAATGGAATTAAGCTAAGTACTTCTTATAATTTTGAAACCAGAATATGTAGTTTAAGCTCCCGTAGCGAATTTTGTGCAGCGGAGAAAATTTCTTCAATCGCAAATACATTTTTTAAGGGCTTCAAATGGTGAGTTGACCTACAAGTTCCACACCTCCAAAAGTCATTTGATCACAAGGGATTGAAACATGGAGACGCTGGTTGGCGTAGCGTGGGCAATGTAGTCAATTTGACAGTAGCAAGGTGAGGGTTGCAACTGAAGATCGTGTGCCTTTTAGTCATGTTGTGAATTTTCCGTTCAAACTTGATTAATGTTTTCAGTGCGCCTTAGAATCATCTTTGTATTTCGAACCCATTTAACTTGGAAGCATGTAACTCAAATAAGGGCTTAATTGATTTTTGAGCATTTCAGCATGAATATATGGATGCACTTCTGAATTTCAACTACTATTTTATGAAAGACTGGCATGCGACCATAGGCAGTATGTATTTCAATAGATTTATTTAGTGAAGTCATGATTAGATAAGCCTTTTGTTTCAGGAATTATCAGGCCGGGATCTTCGACCAATTATACTGCTGTCCTTGAAGTCTGACTGGAGGAGCGTAGGCGATGCTTTTTGCAAGAGAAGATTTCCATCCAGAATGTGCCGGAAATCCCAAAAATCATACCCGATCATCATTGATTTGGATGAAACTTGGCACATGAGTTCGATACGTTGGAAAAAAAAAATTCCACTGGTGTTAAGATAATTTGGGTTCAAGAGTAACTTTTGAGATGGGCGTATGTGTTTTTTCCAACATTTTACTTGAAAAATCGTAGTTCAAAAACCATTACATTTAGAGAAAAACTTTATATAAGGGAATTGTAGGGAACTAAAAAGCCTTTCTTAAAAAAATATACACAGAAAAAAAAATTTTTTTTTCATCAAGAAAAATCAAAAATAAATACTAAAAATAAAATATCTAAAAAAACATATTTTTAATATTTTTTTAATTTGTTGTATGGAAATTTGAGGAAAAAAGACACGTTTTAAAAAAAAGTCTAGGATGGACGCTCTTATAATAAAAAAGTTTTTCAAATTGCGAACTTTGGTGTATATTTCAAATTTTGGTTATTCATTCTTATAAATAAATTTTGATGTTACAATATGGTTTTGGAGATCATTACAAACAATAATGATTATAATGATAAACCACGTAAACGCAACCGTTTTCAAGATATTTCTGATTTTCTTTCAATAAAATTTCAAAACCTCAAAAAATACGCCCTTTTCATAAATTACTCGTGATATTAAAACAACAATAGCTAACGATTGTTTCTCTTGTGTTTTTAGCCTTTTTAAAACACATGTATGTGCCTCTTACTTACTCTTAACAGCTCGTCGATTGAAAAAGCTTCACTTAAAGTTATAAGATAAAAATAATGAATTATGGTTGGATTTATATTTATATATACCATTTATTAGTCTCGGTCATTGATAATATTACATAAACATTATATAAACTATTGATTGCTTTTATATATATTATGAATCCTGCCTTCTTCGTCATTCGAAAACAGTTTTACAAAAACTTAGTTTTCTGAAATTGGAACGAATGAGTGGTACTTTTGTGTACCTGCAATCGTTTTAGTCTGTCGGTAAATTTCATTCCATTCTGCTACCCCCTGTTCATACTCTTCATGTGATACATAACAAAACGACATTTTTGTTAAACAATCATCACTTTTTTGGTTCGCCCATTCGAATAACTCTAATGCACTTTTTATAGGGTGTTCATGTTGTACAGCAAGGCTTGCATATCTTGCCATTCGTTTTAATGTACCACCAATTGCATCGCAAGGTCCCTTACCGTGGGATGTTGCGAAAAAATGCCATTCAGCATCAATATTGTATTTCTTTTTAAACTAAAAAAGGCTTGCAAAGTTCTTCCTATTTTTATATTGGAATGCTGCCCCGTCAGACATAAACGTAGCTTTCTTTACTCTAATTTTTGTTTGCAAAAAGCTTATTAGTTTTGAAATAAACACCTGCACCGCAATCGTATCATGTTTCAACACTTCTGAGATAACAATGAAACTGATATTTTTAAGTATTCCAGATTCCGTGTAATAAATGACAAAAGGGTGAATAGTGGCTTGCTCATTACTCCAATAACTACTTTGAACAGCATCTTGAAAAACAAATGAATAATTTTCAGAAAAATCACAAATTATTATTACTTCGCCGTCTTTAAGACAACTTTTATAATCTCTCAAGAAACTAGACTGCTGAGATTTGACAAAATCGTGGGATACTAATTGTTCCAACTTTTCACAAAAATAAGCAATAAATTCATCAATTAGTTTAACAAGTGTCTCTAAACTACATCTATCAGTTGAAATCCATTGCTCAAAGATATTTCAACTAAACCACGTTTTCTAATTTGTCTGTTAAACTACTCTCAAAATCTGAAAAGCCTGGACATCGTTCGCATTCACGGAGGTAACATTTTTTAGTTCTAGTTGATGAGCTACATAATATTTCTTCAAAACACAATTTATAATCATTCTCGAATGAATATTTTCTAAGACCATGAAGCATCAAGTTAATGTTCTCATGAATGGTTGCAAACACAAATGTTATGAGAACCTGTGCTGCCAAGTAATTTGCAATGCTTTGGTCTTAGTGCTACAAAAGACAAAACCAACAGCATTTTGATGCATCTCTTGAAATTTAATGAAGCTTCTCTTAATGAACAAACTAAAGGCGCTTTTGAATATGAACCCTCTTACCTTCACTCCTCACTGAAACGTAGTCGTTCATACCAGGGGTTGCTCGTGTAATCTCATCACTGTCGTAAAATTGCAAAATTTGGTTTTTATTTCCGGGTTCAGACCGTGTCCCAGCTTTTCGTTAGGGGCAGCTAAAACACCTTCGTGCTTTGCAAGGAATTTAGCTTGTGATACGATGTACTTGTTTGTTATTCCAAATTCTGCCATTATCTCTTTGATTTGTCCAAGATTGTGGTAAAACCGAAAGTATCCTTACTTGATCGTCCCTCGAAGTTTCTGGATCAGCATACCGGTCCTTTAGCTGCGCGATTATTTCGTCATATTCGGCTGCTTTCACTTTCAATTGTTCCAGGTCATCCTCCTCCGCTTGATCCCCAAATATGTGTGTCCGAATGCCGTTTGAAACATCTTTGAACTTTTTGCGGGCATAATTTACGTTCAGGAACTTTTAGCCGATATTGGCGAAACGTTGATTCCAGCTACGCCCTTGTTAAATAGCTCAATATTATGGCGCCTTGAATAATCTTGCACACTGCTATCAGATGGCACTGACATTAATGATATTGCAGATGGCGTTTCCTTGAGACCATACAAGTCTACTTGCCGTGATGTAGATGGTAATATGAAGATCTTGGAAAATTTATCATTTCTGGTGGAAATCTCGATTAACTTAAGAAAAGAGCGAATTTTCTGAGGTTTTTTCATTCTATTGAAATAAAATCCGAAAAATCTCGAAAACGGTTGCGTTCAGGTGATTTATCATTATTATCATTATTGTTTTTAATGATCTCCAAAATCATATTGTATAATTAATTTTCATTTATAATAATGAATAACCAAAATTTGAAATATGCACCAAAGTTCGCTCTTCGGAAAACTTTTTTATTATAAGAGCGTCCATCCTAGAATTTTTTTCAAAACGTGTCTTTTTTTCTCAAATTTCCACAAAACAAATTTGAAAAATATTAAAAATATGTTTTTTTTAATATTTGATTTTTAGTATTTATTTTTAATTTTTCTTTATGAAAAAAATTTTTTTTTTCAGTGTACATTTTTTTTACAAAGCCTTTTAGTTCTCTACAACTCCCCATATAAAGTTTTTCTCTAAATGTAATGGTTTTTGAACTACGATTTTTCAAGTAAAATGTTGGAAAAAAAACATACACCCATCTCAAAAGTTACTCTTGAATCCAAATAATCTTAACACCAGTGGATTTTTTTTTTCAACATACCGAAGACGTGTACCAAGTTTCATCAAAATCGAAGATAGTTGAGTTTGGTGACCGACCTATTTGGCGTGGAATCAGTCAAGAGTAACAAAGCTTCAGAAGGGAACATCACGTGTCTTTTGATTGAGGTTTTGTATCAGTGGATGTTATTTTATTTATTTATTTTATATTATTGAATGCTGTTAAATTCGGGTACGTTTGTATTGGATAAGATTGGATTAGCGCAGTGTCCAACCAGTGGATGTCATCATTTAAGCCTATGAAATCCACTACAAATGACTATTGGGGTGCGAGGTAACTGAATAGCTCATCGATGTTTTATATACCCTTTTCTTAATATATGATTTCAGGTCATCCATGGAGTTTCCAAGTTCGTAAAAAAAATTCCACTTTCTCGTGGCTATGATACATTGTTTAATCTTTTAGGTTCATAATATATACGCAAAATTGATTAGACTTCGTTTGAGAGACTTTCAGCCGCTGGCTGGTTCGTCTCTTAAATACAGCAAGACGACAATCTGCAGGCATGTGTATTCATTATTATCATTTAACATAATGATATCCTTTCATTGTGTTTTTTTATATTTACTATGTGACATCGCATATCGGTTTTACATTTTTATCATTATAATTACAATTTTTTGCATAACTCGGATTTTCATTGATTATTTAAATATTATTTTATTATTATTACTTCGGAGCGTATGGTACGGTATATCCACGCATCCTTCATCCCCTTTATATTCACAAAATGCGTTGTGTTGCAAATCTATTCATTTGCATCCAACTCATTTTACAGAATCATCTCTTGCGGTGAATGCAACGCAGTAGGCCTGGCCGCTTTGACGCTTGTAAGATCATGTCTTTGATATGCTGCAAGCATCAATATTGACAAAAAAAAAATAATTGGGCGTCATCTAACCCAATTATTTTCAGGATGCTTTCTCGTACTGGCTGCGTTTGTATTAGATTAGATTAGATTAGATTAGATTGAAGAAATGATCTGTAAAAAATGGAATTTCGTTTCATAAAAAACATACTTATGACCCGTAAACCTCTAGGGAAAATCCATAGGAAGATGATAATGATTCATAAAATACATCAATCTATCCGTGAAATTAAGCAACAAAATGTCAAAACTATACCGTTATATGTGTATAATGATTTATAAAATTTTACGGATTACCCATAAACATGTTGGCCCACAAAGGGTTCAATAACGTTCCTTAGATTTGTAAAATTGATCCACACAGATAAAAATAAACACTGAATATTCGGCGTGATCTAATGCACATAAAGGGAATGCAAGATTTGGCAGAAAATAATGGGATATATCATGTAAATTTAAGCCAGATAACGCCTGAATCAAGCCTGTTGTATGAAAGATTGCAAACAATATCGTTGTTTGCGCTCCTTTGGCTGGGAATTACACGAGGGAAAATTTTACGTGCTTGTTAAAATTAATTATTTTTTTCTGTGCAGATTATTGATTTTTGATATAGATTATTGACAATTTTCCATAAATAAATTACCAATGATCCATTATAGGTTGGAAAACTTATACTCAAACTTCTTAATATGGTCATTAGCAGACCAATAGTGTACATTTTAGGGTAAACATAATTTTTTTTAAATTTAATCAAGCGTGTAAAATCTTCTCTCGATTAATTTCCAGCCAAAGGAGGCGTAAACAACGAAATTGTTTGCAATCTTTCATGCGTCAGACAACAATGTTAGCAATCTTTCATATAACAGGCTAGATTTAGGCGTTACTTGGCTTTAATATACATGAAATATTCCATTATTTTCTGCCAAATCTAGCATTTCCTTTATGTGCATTAGATAACGCAGAAAAATTCAATGGCCTCAGGAATTCAATGCCCTTTTGGAACCGATTGGCCACAAAGAATCTGTGCCGAAAGAGGGCATGTTTGCAACGACCCGTTAGGCGGTTACAGATACAAATTTCCATCGAAACATGCTTTTTGACGGCTCAAACTTCACGATTTAACGTTAACAATATATTTCATGTAATTTAATTGCCGAATTGGCCAAGCAAGTCTGATGCTCCGGAAAAACTGGAATTCTGATGCTCCAAAAACCAGTAGTTGCTATCATATATAAAAGTTACTTGGATGTGCAGTTTACTCACCGTGTTTCGGAATGAGTTTTGCAAATAAACTTTTTTGTTCGAATACTTAAAATCCAATTTACTGCAATACGATTAATGAGCTAGCTTGTCCGTTGGCTCTCGAAGTAGTTGCTGTAGTTTGACTCACATCAAACCAAAGATAAAGAATGACTTGAACAGCATCAGGTACAGGCAAAGCCGTTCTTTTCTGCGTTGGGTTTCTGCGAAAATCAATTGTGAACCAATATTTTCCATGAAAATCTTCTTCTTTGTCCGTTAGGTTGCACCTTGCAGCATTGATCAAATCATTGTTCGCTTGTTCGCGACAAAATCTAGACACCCCTAAATACAAATATCTTTGGAAATACTTCATGAACGCGTGAAATGTTTTGCAGACTGGTGACTGATGCAGTCTGTTCATTGTGTTAAATTAATTTTTGGGGATCCTACAGGCTTTTAGATCGAAGATGGCGTCGAAAAAAGAGCGAGTGCGAAAAGCAATTGTGTGCGGTCGCAATGAAATTCCAGATCTGTCAGTAAGAAAACTTGCAAAAAAGCTTAGTGTTCCTGCAAGCACTGCTCAAAACGTTCATAAACCTTTCGTTACACGTTTAACAACAGCCAAAAAGGCTGGGAGTGGAACAAAAACGGATTTCAGGAACCACCAAAAGGACGCATAGGTGAAGCAAATATTGTAGAAGAGACTAGATTTTTTTTCGGTACGTACTGTGGCTAGAAAAATAAAAATGTTTCCAACTTTCATGCATACTTCCTAGCACCGGCAAGGTATAAAGTCGTTTAAGGTGAAAACTACACCGAACCGGAATGATAAACAGAATGTGACGGCTAAAACCCGGGCACCCAAATTTTATTGAGAATATTTGACGAATTTTTCCTGAGTGATAATGGACGGTGAAACTTATGTGCTAGAAGATTTTAAGCAGCTTTCCGGAATGTCTTATTATACTGCCATACAATGGAACGGTGTGGAGGAGCATTTCAGGACGAAGAAACAGGCCAAGTTTCCCATAAAATATGCAGCTGTGGTCGAGCAAGCCAAAGCTTCATCACTTCCGGAACGGTAAACAAGGAAATATACCGTGGAAAAGCCTAAAGAAGCGATTGTTACCATTCCTACGCAGCTATGATGATTCCTCGCTACTCTGGACTGATTTGGCATCTTGTCACTACGCCAAAGATATTTTGGAATGGTATAAAGCGAAGGGAGTTCATATTGTACCGAAAGAGGCAAATCCACCTAACTGCCCGGAGTTGTGACCTATCGAACGGTAATGGGCTCTGTGAAGAAATACGTCTCTCAACATAAACAACAAGCTACGGCTATAGGAAAATTTCGAAAATCTTGAACAAAAGCAGCTATATCGGTTGCAGAGAAGGCTGCACAGACCCTCATGGCTGAAGTAAACTCAAAAGTTCGTAGATTCTTTATGCAGCCTTATCAAGTAACTGTAATTAGTTTGAAGGTGACTAAAAATGCACAATTAAATAAATAAAAGCGATCTTGGATTGAACAAACAGAAATATTTTTTTTATTCCAAATTTAATTTTTCTAGATTTTGTCGTGGACAAGCCTTATCTCAAGGATAGATAGGATGACCTAGAACATGTCATATTGCTTTGTAATATTTGTTGACTGTGAATAATATTATTTGAAAATTATTGAGTATTTATCGTAACTTTGTGTTTCCTAAAAATTAACACTGTATACTTTAAGTTCTGAACACCAGGACAGTTTGGATGACCTGGACGATCTCAAGATGATCTTCTTATATAATTTTATCTTCAAAAATATTCACTGAATATGCTTAAATACGTGACCTAACTTTGCATAACTAAAGGCTGCTGTTACTACCGTAGATTTTAAGATCTAAGCTCCAGGACATTTTGTATTGCCTCGAGCATTACAAAGTAATAAAACAATGAATGTTGACCTTCCAAAAGATTTATTGAATATGTTTGAATGCATATAGTCATCTTATGCAGCCCAAAAACCTACTGTTATATTTGAAGAACTGATTTTCTGAACTCACGGACAGTTTGGGTTACCTAGATTATTCCAGTTCAGCTCATAATGGTTTTTTTAGGTTTGAAATATTCCCTGAATATTGCTGATTACGTAGTGTAAGTTTACATAGGCCAAAAAGCGGTAGTTACTACTGTAGATCTTAAGGTCTGAACTCAAGGACAGTTTGGATGAAGTAGAATATCACAAAATAATCAAATAATGCCTGTTGACCATCCAAAAGATTAATTCAATATGTTTTAACATATATCGCAACTTTGTATAGCCCTTAAAGCTTCTGTAATAACTGTAGATCTGAAGCTCTAAACTCAAGTACATTTTGTATAACCAAGAACATCGCAGAAAAATCCTTAAATATTCAACGATTATTAAATAATAAAACAACGTTAACGATGTAAAGCGTAAGAAATTTATTTTTTCTTCCTGAACTCCTCCATATTCAGGTTGATCTAGGTCGTCAACTAAGCCTTAAACTAAAATGTTTTTTTTTTATTCTTCCCAGAAGAACCGATGTAGAACAAATTTGCCCAAGACAGTGTACATTTTTATTCTGCCATGATATTATACAGCCATTTTCCTTTTGGGGTCACATATGACCCCTTACGCATGAAGGGGTTAATATACTTTTCAAGACGAGGCTTAACATTTTTGCATTTTCCAATAGTATGTTGCCAACAATATTCTCTATTAATAACGATGCGTAGAAATAATTCCGATCGACTGATGCAAAAGATTGGAAAATTCTTTTGAGAAACGAGTGAGATATTAACGTTCAAAATCTGACCACTTTTCGGGACGGTCACATTTTTTTTAATTGTACCCCAGTATAGAAAACAAAGACTTAGTCCTACGCCAAAAAAAAAAAAAAAAGAAATAGTGAAACACCATCGACCATTACACATTTTGAGAGAAAATCGATTACATTCGCTGCGTCTTACACAAAGCACGAGGGGATTACAGATTACACTGATCTTTTCGATTTCGTTCTTGGCGGTCTAAATTTTTACGGTCTCGTTCTTTTCGGGTAAATCGTAAAGATCGATACCCGCAGCTTATGGGACTTTCACTAATTTGGCGAAATGAGGGATATCTTAGTTCTTTTAAGTGAGAAACATCTACAGTCTTTAGCAGAATTGTTGTACGGAGTTAGAGCAACAAATTTGTGTCATTGGATTCCGGTTTTATTAGGAATTTCACCGATAGAGGCGCTACTAAATATGAGGGCTCTGACGTTGGGATATGGAGTAATTGGTTTCCACCTTGGATATCTCGAGAGCCTGACCAGTTAGGAAATATCAGTCTTGAGTAAACTTGTCCTAGTGGCCAAGCCTTTCTTAGAGGTTATCACACAAGTTTGAAATTTACTCACTACACGGCGTTAGTGTGCATATAATCTTCCAGTTTGTTATTGATATATCTCGAGAGCCTTACCTGTAAAGACGATGCTTTCTTAAGTAAATTCGTTCTAGTGGCCAATTCCTTCCAGATGATGATCACATACGTACGGAATTCACTCACTACGTGACGCTAGTACGGAAATGAAGTTCCAGATTATTTAATGTTATATCACGAAACTCTTATAAATTAGGACATTGTATTCTTGAGCAAAACAACCAAATTGTTTGCTGACTTAAACCAATATAGCATCTTGGAGTTACATCAATAACAAATAACAAACTGGAACCTCTGTTATGTTTTGTCCAGTTAGAATCCGGAATCACTTATTTTGTTGCAGTGGCACGGAAAGTGAACGCTGCAAGAATTGTTTACCTAGGTGCCCACTTGCTGTGGTATAAATTTAACGGTGTTTCGTGCAGTGAGTTAAAAGTTATTCCAAATGGAAGCCGAGAGGAGAGAAAAAAATCTGCACAACCACGTTGATAATCCAACGTGATCCGCAATAAAAATCGCAAAAACGTTGAAAATCGCCAAATCAACCATGTATGATGTGCTCAAACGTTTCAGGGACCGAAAGAATGTGGATCGAGTGCCTCATTTAAAGCGTCGGTATGAGGAGATGTTTATGCGAAGTTAAAACTTGCTTTTATGGAAAAAATTGCCAAAAAACTAATGATTTGGCAAGGGATATGCAGCTGCGGAGGCAAAGACCAAAGTGTTTGTGACGAATAAGACAATGGATGCGAATCTGCACAAAGAAGAATGCCTCAAAAACCGCGTACTACCTTTCATTAAAGCCCATAAAGGACCCGTGAAGTTTTGGCCAGATTTGGCGAGTTGCCGTAGATAACGTAGATTGCATAGATAAAAATATAAATCCACCCAAATGCCCGCAGTTCCAGCCCATAGAGATATTTTGGGCAGTAATGACGCGGAAGCTTAAGAAAAGAGGAAAAACGAATCGAGACGCAACTCAGATGACCAAAATGTGGATATAATGTGCCAAGGAAGTTGACTCCGGAGATGTGCAGCGTTTGATGGGAGGAAGAAAGTGCGAATTCTCATAAGAAACGAAGAGAAATGATTTGTATTGATATTTTGTTTAAAAAAAAAACCCAGTGAATTACCTTTGTTTAGATGTATTAAATTTATTTGTAAGTCAATCGGTTACCGAGATACAGATGATTTTATTATTCCGGATTCTTAATGGACACAGCTTTAGGTTTATGGAATATTTCTCCTAGATTCAAGACAGAAAACGCCTGAATCTAGTCGGTTAAATGAACGATTTCGTAGTTTACGATTGCTTTGGCTTCCAAGTGAACGAGAGCAAATTTTACGTGTCTTATTTTTGCCTGATTATTTTTTTCTGTTTTGAGAAAGCACAGAAATTATATTCTTGAACATTTTAGAAGGTCACGTTTAATAATTATATCCACAGCAATTCTGTCAGCTTTATTCTTGCATAAATTCTAAAAGAAAGAGTCAATAGGGGAAATGGCTCTGATCTGGGTCTATGGATTTCAAATTGGGCCTATCGATAAAAATCGCTTGTAGTTATTTTTTCTCGTGTTGATGTGTCAACGAATGTATATTTCTGATTTTCAGGACAAAAATGATCAAACAGTATTTGCCTCGAATTTTAGTCATTGGCCCATAGCAAACCCTAGACCCATAGACCCAAATTGGAACCGTTTCCTCTATATGGCTTCGTCGTTACCTCTCACGCCAAGATTACGAGTTCGAATCTCACCCCCGGACAGGTTGGAAAATACTCTAAAAGGTTTGAGTGACTACAAGGGGAGATGAACAACCAGTCCAGGGCTGAAAATCTCGATAATGAAGGAAAAAGAAAGAAAGACATTATCGTGAAAAGATCGGCTTCTATTGTCAAGGCAAGTTAAAGCACGACTCTCTCGTGTTAGAATTGTCTGTACTCGGACTGTTTTAGACATCTTAAAAATGCGTCCTGTATTTACTTGCATATCCTATCAGAAGATATTATTTTACTGCGTATTCTAAAGGGTGATACGGTCAAAATTTGGTCAAGGGAAAACGCGTGTAAATCGGTGAAATCGTTTATTAAAAAAATCAAATTAAATTTCTTTTTCAAGTTCAATTAGTATAAAATTCAGGAAAAATATTCAGTTAGGCTTTCGCTTTTCCAAATCCGAATTGCCGGGCCTTACGCTTGACCCCTGCCATCAGATTTTGTACAGCCACCTTGTCCACCTTCTTCGCCGCAGAAAGCCAGTTTGCCTTGAACTGCTGCTTGTCCTTAGCAGTTTTTTTGGTCTTCTTTAGGTTCCGCTTGACAATAGCCCAGTATTTCTCAATTGGGCGGAGCTCTGGCGTGTTGGGAGGGTTCTTGTCCTTGGGAACCACCTGCACGTTGTTGGCGGCGTACCACTCCATGGCCTTTTTACCGTAATGGCAAGATGCCAAATCCGGCCAAAACAGTACGGAACAATTGTGTTTCTTCAGGAAAGGCAGCAGACGTTTATTCAAACACTCTTTCACGTAAATTTCTTGGTTGACAGTCCCGGAAGCTATGAAAATGCTGCTTTTCAAGCCACAGGTACAGATGGCTTGCCAAACCAGATATTTCTTTGCGAACTTTGACAGTTTCGTGTGCTTGAAAATATCTGCTACCTTTCCCCTTCTTTTTGCCGTATAAAACTCCTGTCCCGGAAGCTGCTTGTAGTCGGCTTTGACGTAGGTTTCGTCGTCCATTACCACGCAGTCAAACTTCGTCAGCATCGTCGTGTACAGCCTCCGGGATCGCGCTTTGGCCGTCGTATTTTGTTTATCATCGCGATTTGGAGTCACTACCTTCTTGTAAGTCGATAGTCCGGCTCGTTTTTTGGCTCGATGCACGGTTGTAGACGATACACCCAGCTTATTTGCGGCATCTCGGAGAGATAGGTTAGGTTTCGCTTGAAACTACCGGCAACTCTCTTTGTCGTCTCAGCGGCTTCCGGTTTTCGATTTCCCCGATTCAGACTTCCTGGCTGTCGACAAACGTTCTCAAACACTTTAATTACATTTGTAACGGTTGATTTGGCAACTTTTAGCGATTTTGCCAACTTTGTGTGCGAGTAGCTCGGATTTTCGCGATGCGCGAGCAAAATTTTGATACGCTGCTCTTCTTGCTTGGACGGCATTTTGACAACTGAAGAGTGAATTCCAAAATCAAAATAGGAGCAACATTCTACACACACACACCTTCAAAATGAGGGTGTTCAGGTTTTTAAATGCAAAATTGAAAGAAATACGTCAAGTTGATATTGACCAAATTTTGACCGTAGCGCCCTTTATTTATCATTAGGTGACAAAACATATTTGCTGATATACATCTTTTTACACACAACATTCAGTTGTTCATTTAAGCTTTAAATCTTAATCAAAATTTAGATCAGCTCATGCTATTTTTATTATTTTATAAAGTGTATATAAATATCACGAAGGTCATCTCTCTGCTGGTCATAATTCCTTACAAGAAGAAATCAAAAGATTATCTCTTTGCTTTGAAATAGAACGATATGTTTTGATTTGTTTAGACTTGAAAGATGCAAATCGAATGAAATGAATCAGAATGGTTCAACCTACTCGTTAATTCCAAGCATTAATCAAACAAGTTGATGGGCTCTTCTGCGTTTGAAATTATAATCGATACACCATATGCCTGTTCCATGCTAAATAATCACTTCTTCTATTCCGTTGTAAGAAAGAGTATCCAATCATACAATCCAATCAATCCATTCATCCATCCGTCCATTGCCTACCAAACTAGTCACTGATTACGATACCTCTGTCACACTTAGAGTGTCCTTTTCGCAAAGTAATAGCACCGAAAACCAACAGAACTTGGCGCTTCAGCTTTACCCCGCCCAATGTCAAACAATCCCCAATTCCCAATGCAAACACTTTCCTCGAAAAATGAACAACATTGCCTGCCGTTCCGCTGGATTGCTCTCTCGTTATAACCTGACCTACATTTTCTTGGGTACGTTCCTTTTGAACCGTCCTCCAGATTTGGCACTTGGCAATCATTACACATCTTAAATTATAGGGAGAACACGCAACTACGTCGCATTCGTGGTTCAATTAATCCTGCTATTCGACCCGCAAAACACTTCAGAGGCTGGGGCAAAGGGACATTTTCGCGCTAACTAGTTGGGGGGATTTTTCTTACGTTAATTAAATTATTGGTTCGATCCAGCGTGGAAAAGTGATGGCACTTCTGTTCACCGCTATTTTTACTCTGCTGCTCGAAATACACTTCACCGCTCAGATTTCAGCAAAATTTGCCCATTTCGTTTTTCATTAGACACTAATTTAACATATTTTTTTTTTTAACAACGACGCAACAAAAAAGAAATTCAAACACTTCGCAAACAAATAGCCACCCAGGCTTAACTTTCACCGCAAAACAAATAACTTCAACTAGCAACAACGCTGTAAAGATGATAATAGCCTTTCTTCAGATTTTCCCTCAACTCGGGGGAAAAATTGCACAATTTCAATATTTCTGATCTTCTTTTTTCTTCTCGCACCCGGAGCAGAAACGGAAAAACCGTAGCACTAGATAGCGAATGAAAAAACACAATAAAGCAGGTCGGAGGAAACCAGTGCCTTAGAACCTGTGATGGATTCTACTTTGGAGGAAAACCAATCGTCTCCCACTTCTCTCTCTCTCGCAAGTACACATGAATGTTTTATTTTTCGAATCGGCTTATTCTCCCGGTTTCTCTATCTCGAGCGGTCGCCGTTGGTTGCTCGCGAAATGGTTATGTATTTACTGTAGCATAGGTCACACTTCACCCACTTCTAGATACACTGAAAGGGAGCCATTTATGCTGGTTTCAGTTACTGATATGGCCAGAGCAGAACACGAGGTGAGCACGAGGGGCTTTTTGCTCACCAGATTGTTCCAACTAATGAGAACTTCGTTAGAAATTTCGCTCTCCCCTGCTCCAGTGTACATACTTTAATTTACGAAAGGGAGAACACGAGTCCCCATCGAAGCACCTCCGCGACGGAAGATTTCGAACGATTTACTGTTTTGACTAGCGATGAACACTGAGCAGCATCGACGTTAACGGTGGTAATAATTGACACCAAGGTAATCTTAATATTCTAGAATGAAATTGTAGACGCTTGGGATGCTTTATTCACTGATTTGTTTTGGTTTCGTTTTCATTTGCATCAATACCGCGTTGTGTTAATTTTGGATAGCATTGAAAGAGTCAACCACTCATGCTGTGTATGATAGATGGATGGAAAGAAATGTTGAGAGTTTGGGATGACATTTGAAAATGTAGCTGGGGATTTATTTTACATGCGAACTGCTTTTAACAACTTATAAGACGATTTGTAAGATTGCTTCTCATACAAGATTCAAGTTGTTTGTATATGCTATCAATCTAACAGTCTCTAGTCGGCAGTGATATTATGAAAGAAATCTTTAGCAACAATCTTTTAAATAACTAATGAAATCAGAAAATGAGAAGAAAGATTATTAATTTCCATTTAATTCCAATAAGGAAAGCGGAACCTATCTTGAGCTCAATCAGCAGACGTCCAGTGGAAATCGGTGAATATGCACTGAATACCGAACACTGAGTACACAAGTTATTCACAATTTATTAGTTCACTTACCGTTAATCGTTTAGCAACACACACATAATTTAATTCTGATAATTTATTTCCAATTTAATACAGAAAAGTTGCCACTGCTATGTATCTGCTATGCTATGTATTAATAATATCACGAAAATCATTAATCCCATCTGTGTACGTATGTTAAACGTACTGATTTTAATCAAGAAAAAATATAAACAAATTAACGCTCTCCTATACTACACCCAAAAATGAAGTTTTGACAACAAGACTCACCATTACGTTGGGCATAAAATGCTCTATGAATGATTGAACACGCACACTAGCGTTGATGTGTATGCTATACAGTATGTGAGCAGTGCCGCCAAATTCAACAGAGATGGACAAATATTATTAAATGTGGAATTTTATTTCTCAGTAAATATTGAAAAATCTACTATTAGAAGTATGTTATTATTTATTCAATCTATGGAGATATAAAATACCATGGGAGAATACAAAACATAACAATCAAAATAATATAAAATAGTTCAACTTTGGGCGATTTGTAGCACTCCCACAAAAAAGATGACATTGAAGTACTGCCAAACCCATTTTATTCGAATAAGAGCCATAATAAAATAGTTTGGCAACATCCAGCGATTACGTCGATTGTAAACACGGTTCAGAATAGGTGCAAGCGTATTTAAATTATTGTGAAAATTAATCCCATAGTTTTCGAGTACTTTATCACATATTCGTTGATTCTCGTGTGGCTAGTGTAATAAGTGGAGTGTGATGGTTTTATGGTTTTATGGTTTGTGGTACGCAACGAAAATGTGTGAGGATATAGTGCAATTAAAGTGAAAACTTGGAATCTGGCTTCGGGTATGTTCCCTAGTACGGTTAGATCAATACGATGAATTTGTAGTGCAAAGGTAAGAAATTGTATTGAAAATCTGAATGCTCATTATTTTTACGAAAGGAGATTGGGCAAACATGTATGGAGAGTGGGCCTGGAATGTACATTAATGAATGATATCTCAATTGAAAGGTGACATTAAGACAAGAAAAAATTGGTATTGAGTCAAAATTGTGAACCGTGGGGGAAAAAGTTATTGCGTATATTAGGTACGGATTTAAGGTGTTTTTTATGTTGTATTCTACCGTAACATGTTTAACGAATCGACATTCAAAAATAGATTGCGAATGTGTGTATGTGTGTATGTATGTGTGTGGGCGTGTGTATGTGTGTGTGCGTATGTGTGTGTGATTGTTTGTTTGTCTTGACACAGTCCAGATTGCATTTGCAGTTGACTTTCCTTTCGGGATTCCAAACTTACGTCCATCCAGTTTAATGAACGTCTATAACATATTCTTCAAATAATTATTTTAAATCGCCTAAGAAGTAGAGAGCAAATAAAATGTTTTTGTATTATTACTATACATATGAGCCATCACATTTAAGTGATGGTTCGCTTCCGGGATTACTGTAAACTATCTCAAACACTGAATGAATAACATTCATCAGATCTCGTCGTTGGTCAATAAATTCAGTTTTTTATTCATAACATTTGTCATCAATGAAATATGTCAAGTATCGGTTATATTTTTTTCAACTGAAGTTCTGTGTTTAAGAAGAAGGAAAGTTGTTTCCAGTGGTTGTAGATTATGTTGAGTAGCGAAAGTCAGTTTTACTCTCATTCTTAACGTAGAAAAAAAAAGCATTGAAAAAATGTATGCGCAGCACTGTAAGATTTTAGTCGTCTATATATCAGACCTCATATTTTGTGTGCCTATGTTGAATGAAACTAATGAAAGTCATATTAATTCTGTTGGTTAGTTTAGTTACATGTCGTTATTGGTTCACTTAAAGCAATTCTAAATGATTTATAATATAGTCCAAAAACGAAGAGGTTATCATTTGATTTATAACGAAAATGCTTCATAATTCCTCTACAAAAACATTTTTTTGTTGCAAAAGTAGCGTTTAGCATGATTTAATT
>JASCZW010014770.1:0-22147 GCA_034211315.2 Aedes japonicus
CAGGAGTTATAGGCGATCCTTGGAGCCATTGCTGTCTAGTGATCAACGGTGGTTGTGGACCAAGGCTTAGTTTTTAAAACATTCAAACGGGCTTTGTACAGTCTGGCAGATCGCATACTTTATCGGCAAAATCATGATTTCTGAGGTCCACCAGGCCTTGATCATTTTAATGATTCGATTATAATGACTTTTAAGGTAGGACTAGTTCTCTGGGACTTGCGTAATTGGATCAGTTCTTTCAGTTGATTTTTCAATAGGTACATAGTTGCCCACCTGATCTATCACTGGGACATGTAGCTCCCAGGAGCCTAGGAGATTGCTTGTTCGCTGATCTGCAGTTGCAGGTGCACGTCAAAAAATTGATGCTGTCGTCGATGTGCTGTCGGAATCTGACGCGATGGTAGTTCCGCCAGGTGATCCGACATCGGTTGACCGAGGAGCCAACTTCGGCCCATTACTATCTAACGATCCGAGCTAAGCTCCTGACGACCGGCTGGGCCATATTGTTACCCTTGTTGGTGAAGGAGATGTCGATCATTGAGTGGCCCTCTCTTAGGTCCTCCTGCAGGTTTCGTGTTTCATGCTCAGGTCACCGGTGATGATAAACTGCCCCCGTCTTCACGTAAGTTTACGGGTGTCGCTTTTGTAGGACCGTTGTTGTACCATAAGCGGAGCTGGCTTGTTTGGGACAATAGGCCTCGATGATGATGATTACGCTTACGGAGACGCTTAGTTCAGGCTTGAGGTGCGTCTCGATGACGATGGCGATGTCGATGTCGTTCCTATTAGTAAAGGCGCCCACTGATGTGGCGGAGGTGTGGCATCTGCTAGCACGTCAAAACTTTGTGTTGACGTTCGCCTACGCCGCACACAGAAAAAGCGTTCTCGAAAATGGAAACGAACCGTGAACCAGTTCACGTTTAGAGAATTTTTCTCTTTAAACGTTATTTAGTTCATGATTACGTAATTCAGTTTCCGGTGTATTTTTGCTTGCTCCTAATTTATGACTGCAGTTCACGGATCTGGGCACAGATTTTTTCCGTGCAGACTTTGACTCAATGTTTTGACAGTGATGTGATGGCGTATCTCACCCCAACGAGGCGCCTGTCTTAAGGCAACCATCAATAGCTTTGTACAATCCAATTTAGGATGCTGATCGTGCGGTAACGGTTTACGCTTGAATAGTAACGTCATCGTCACGGATGTGGCAGCTTTGGGCTGTTCTTCTTTCGACCGGAAGAAACGTTGTTGACAGTACAGTCCATCGGCGGGTGGTTGGTGGAGATACTCGAAATTGCTACTTCTACTACTTTTCAGTTACACACTTAGATTTACCAGAAATCTGTAAAGTTTTACCGAATTCCTCAACAGCTGATCGCTCGGTAATCCTGATTTTACGGATTTCGGTGAAATTTTTACAGACATCCGTAAAAAATTTACCGATTTCTTGCAAAATTTTACCCGAAATCCGTAAACTGGTTTACCTGAACGTTCAGCTGTTGAGAATTCGGTAAAACTTTTCAGATTTCTGTAAAAAAATCTAAAACAAAATAGGCGACTTCGACGAAGTATAAGAAGTAGCTATAGCGCTCTACCCCATCAATAAACTGATAAATTCTTTTGAAAATCCCATATTAAAAAGCATAAATGTATAAAGTATTGTTGCTTGTTAATATAGGACTGATGAGTTTATTTTGCTTAACCCAAGTAACCATAAGCATTAAGCTTTAGCTCGATAATAGCACTATATCAGCATAAATGTTGCTTAAAAGTTCTATATTAGCATATGTTAGGCATGCAAGCTTCATATTAGCAGCACAAATGCATTCATGCTCCAACCAAAACTGAGCATTATCGCCAGCATTATATGCGCATATAAGGCTGTTATAATGCATACAAGTATTTATCATGTTCACAGCATACATGCTTTATATCTGCATTTAGTGCTAATATAAGGCTATCAAATAATGCTAAGAACTTGTTTACAAAAGCATTGAAAAGTAATTTGGAGTCAACAAAAACCTGTATGGGCGAGAATAAGTGAAAAAAAAAGAAAAGTGGAAATTATAGACGTAAAGTTAAATTGTATCGAAACTACGATAATTCTAAACTTAACACACATATTGATGATTTGGTTCCAGAAACAACTACATCTCCATAAGCCAGTCCTACGCCTTCAAATTCGTTCGTAGATACGGAGATGAAAGCTACAACAATTCTGGAACCGCTTATAGCCAGGCACAGCGCAGCACAGGCAGCGGTCCAACCGCATAATGATATTTGACAAAACATTACTTTACGCATACTAAAAAACCCGTTCATTACTAATAATATGAATTTTCACTAAGTGGTTTATTTATAGCTCATTATTGCATGCATTATCCTCCTTTATGTTGCTAATACCATCAATAAGAAGAAGCAAAAAGAAAACACATTTCTTAAAAAAAATCTGAAATAGACAGTTGATAAATGCAGCATAAAAGCATCAGTAGTGCCAAAAACGGGCTATCAAAACTGACAGTTATGTTGAGGTGCATTAATATAGCATTACTAATGCTATTTACGAGCTGTCACTTCTGCACTATATTAGCACGTTATTTCGCCTTTCTTAGCATTATATAAGCATTATATCTGAATATAGAGCTGCAAGACATTTAAGTACTGCTTTATATGCAGATATAATGCTGATATAATGCTACTTTTAGTGCTTAATGGTTACTTGGGAAAATTACAACCTGTCTTTATTCGTTAACGCATTTAATATCATAATTAAACTCGATAGTTTTATCACAGACCTACAACCATAACACTCCAAATTTGTTCATCGTACGTGCATTTAAGACTAATTCAAATGTTTCTCGCGTTGAGTTTCGAACGGGCGAACTGCATAAAGCGATTTCTCTTCTTTAATCCGAAAATAATTGATAACTACAGGTAAACGAGTTGGCATATCCGTTGCGATAAAGGATAACTCCGTCTAGCAGGTTAAATACTGACACTTGCCTTGACTAAGTTATTAGCCAAAAATCGACTAAGAGAAATTGATCAATGCAATTACCTCCGTATGAAACTCAAAGCGATGTTTGATAGTTGGCATTTAATTCCCTTGCGTTTGACGTAGTTTTTTTTTTTTTTTTTTTTTGACGGGATGGAAAATCTGCAAACAGACTCCTGAAGAACTCAGGGTGTGGGGATGAGGGTGCCAACTCCTCGACCCACTAAAAACAAACCCATGCCTTGAGCCCCGGCCCTCCCCGGAACCACCTTTCGGTATTACTTCAGGGAGGGGCACCCACTATGTCTAACTAAATAGGTCTTTAGTAGTTAGCTTCGCCGAGCTGACGCTGATTCGATCGAGATGCTCCTGGATCCAAGCAGGGTTCGGGACGTCTGGTGGTCTGTCCAGATCGTCCGCGACCTCCCTACCCGACCGCTTACGGTACCTGGCGAACCTCGCGTCGTATGGTCCCTCCTCCGATCGAGAAAGCCAGGGCCAGGACCGGGGTTGGAACGTCTGGAAGTGCGGAATTACCCCAGGATCGTCCCTGTTCCCCATGTCACGACCGCTTACGACCACCTGCCGGCTCCTGCGCCGTATGGCGCTTCCTCCGTTGTAGTTCGTTTAGCCGTTAAGGGGAGCTTAACGTTTCCAGGGTGCACCGCGGGGAGGCGAACTACTTCCACACCCCTGCGTTTGACGTATAAGAAATGTTAAATGTATTGTGGCTATCTGTGGTTTTATTAAATGATACGAAAATAGATGCCATTGGCTGAAGGATAATGTTGAAACTTAGCACAAATGAAATGTTATGTGTGACTGAATGAAGCTTTTTTATTCCTTTATTTTGTTTTTTTAATTTATTCAAATCTGGTGCAGTTTTAATTAAGAAAATATTTTCTGAAAAATAATTAATTAGGGGTAAGAAATCTAAAAAAACACGCTGATAAATAATAAACCAAATATAATGTTGAAATAACTTTCATTAAAAATCGGTATTTATCGGTAAAAAAATTTGGAAATCGGTATTTACAGAGCCCTTGTCGGTATATCGGTATTGAGAATAAAAATCGGTATGGCTGGCAACGCTGCCAGGAAGGCCGTGTTTATATCTCCACAATTACATTACGATTCCATTTGCTTTCTTTGTACTATTTTCTCTTTGAAACTCATGATTATCACGCTTATTTTATAATACTCAATTTTAGTATTTCACATCCAAAAATTCTGCGTACAAATATCATTAAATCATTTTTGCATATTATATCGTTATTGTTCAACATCAATTATTTCTACTACAGATTGTTGAAAATTACGAACTAATCCATGCGCAAACCTCGTCATGGGGTTGGTTCGAACATCCAGAATCGAAAATCATACACTTGACAATCCTTAACTTTCCAGGTATAGAATCTTCTTGTTGGGCTCTATACCCTCATAAACCATCATTTTCCTCAGACTGCATTGCTACGAACACGAAGTGTTTGAGTGGTGGAACCGTTAAAAGGTTTCCCTATTGTGTTTATGCAAGGAAAAAGAACTCCAGTCTAACGTCTCGTGTGCTTAGTAGAGCAAATCGTTGGTACAGCCAGAACAATAACTCATATTCACAAGTGGTTTTACGAGGCTCTACTTAATTGAAATACGGCAAACGGTAAGCTATAAAAGTTTCAATCTTGAGTTTGGATCCATGATTTTCCCCACTCGACACCTGCAACAAGTGTCCCGTTCTCGTTAGTAATGTTATGTTCCAAAATTGCAGGTCACCACTTGAGCACTCCCGACATGGCTACAACTATATAGTAGCGCCACTGTTCTCGCATTCATGCAAATCTACACCACACAGTAGGACAAAGCGACACCGAAACCAGAGTCGCAATGGCAATAACTGAACAATGTCAACATGGAATCCATTCTCTGTCGCGTTTCGCCCGAAACGACTAACCCATTCAAAGCAGCTTTTCGCGATTGTTGTTTCTCTCTTCAACACCCGGCCCCCTTTTCTGTGTCTAATTGAACTTCACTGGCTGTGATGACAAATTAATTTTCATATTATTCTCGAGACTTCGGAGCCGTTGCTGTTCGCGTCGTCCCCCAAGTTGCCGTCGTGGCGTCGTTGGCCATGAAGAATTCTCAAAAGAAGGTCCTCCTCCCTCAAAAGAAAGCAGCAGCCGGTATGCAAGGGGGTAAAAGTTTCGCTTTGAACTTTTCGGGAGATGTCGTGAATTTGAATTACAGTTGCGTTTCCTAGAGTACGGTGGGTGGTAGCACTTCTTGACTTTCTTTTAGTCGCTGATTTTTGGTAGGTAACAAGTTTATCATACTTATTTCGAAAAAGTAGAATCATGCACTTAAATAGAGCCTCCCAAAATATACAAATTTACATTATAAATCGTGTTTTGGGACATTCCACACATTCTCCACAATGTTGTATGCAAAAGCTCGTCTTTGTTTGAACTATTTCATGCAAGTAGCTACTTTAAGTAGAATCAACTGCAATTTTACATGCTCTGATGTTTACATCACTATGAAAGTTTTTAATCTGTGTAGACCCTAATTACGCACTATTAAATAATAAAATTTGCATGAGATGTAAAACAGACATTATTAACGTAAATGTAAACAAAAATTTCATGTAAAAACAAGTGCTCAGGAACAGAAACCATCGCCACTCGACAAAAAATGCGTTTGATTTAATTTATTTTCACGATTCTTTTGGCTGATTCTTATGTCCCAAAGGCCACTCTGATGTGGGGTCACCAAAATATGCATGACTTTTTGACAGTGTATACATACGAAAACTGGTTGAGTCATGCCAAAAAGGAGGCGTAAACAGCTCAATTGGCTATCCAGGGATCAGACCCATGAAAAAAAATCCATAGTTCACTGGCATTAGTGCATGGTCACGTCACTCCCCACATACCGTAGGAGACCGGACTGTAATATGCATTTTCCGAGGAATCTGGAGGCTTGTGCACCGCCCCCACTCACAACACCTTGGTATTCTGCGAGCTCGCTGCATCCGGAGCACCACGGGAAGATAAATTAATTGTTTAAATAGTTTGTTTCAACTTTAAATTGCGTTATCTCGGTCGGGTCGCCGGAAAATCAAAAACGGAATGATTCCAGCCAATCTTGGCAAGCTTCAAGGTGGGAAAAAGAAGCCATGTAGCGATCACGGAGTCGTTACATTGTTTTTTACCGAGTTAGTGGAGGTTGGCAACAGCTAAAAGCGCGGTGGATTCGGGAACTTTTTCAAGATAGCGAACGCTGGCACTCTAGTTTATTCAGTTCGCTGGTGCAGATCAGAAGTTACGGTAGAGCATAGACTTGGGAAGGTGGCATGATTTTAATGAAGTAGGTAAATTTAATTAAGTTTTGCGAGTAAATCTAATCTTCTCGAGGATTTTGTTGTTAGCGGAAGCTTTTATGTCCGCAATAAAGAAGGAAGTTGAAGAAATCTCCATTCTTCTGAGACATTTTGCGTCATGAAGTGAAACGACCTATCGAGAAGAAACGTCGTGTGGGTGACACGGTGTCGGTGTCTAATGTGATCAAATGGAGGATGTCTGAATATGTTGATGTTCAAAAATATTGAAACTCATTTGATATCAACGCTCAAAACCTGACTTTCCGTTTTTAAATTGTACCCCAGTATAGAAAACAACGACGTAGTCCTACGTCAAAATGGCAAAGCAGGTTAATGTATCAGAAGCAACGGTAAGAAAAGAGGTTGAATATGGCTTGAACGGAAAATACAAGGAAAGTCAAGTTAAAAGACTTCTGATTATTGACAAAATAAAAGGACCTAGAGTGGAGCGAAGCAAGAAACTGCTTATTAAACTGAAGAAGAGGTTTAGTCTAGTCAGTCGCACCAATCGACTCGAAGAAAGCATCCGAGCATTCAAGTTTCGGACTAAGCATCCAGCAAGGGTAACGTCTCTCGATATGGGAAGGAGTAAGGTTCGGATGTTTTACCTTTCAGGCCCTTCTAATGTACGGACTGTTGATCAAAATTTGACGAGTAATCTCCCGATAAACGTTCAAGTTGAGTTGAGTCGTCATTTAGCTGTTGTGTCATTATTTCTCTCGGCCGTCACAACAGTTCTGGCGACGAAGATGTCGAATTGGGAGCAAAATGTTGCTGCTGCAATTACTGCTGCTAATCCTGCTACTGATGGTGCTCGTGCTGTGCTTGCTGCTGCTAGCGTTCCGGCACCGACTTTTGCTATTGATCCCTTCGACAGGCGTTAGTTGAAGTGGGTGTGGTGGATGGATCGGCTGGGAAATTGTTGACATCCTGGAAGGGTTTTTCAATCCCCAGCCATTCGAAATTATTGAAACCTTACGTTTTAAATGCCGTCGCCAAAGTGACAAGGTTGCTGCTACGCCGGTGGAGACCGTCGATGAGTATTTGGTTGCACTTCGACGGATTGCGGTAACGTGCAACTTTGGCGAGTACCTAGAGACTGCACTCCGGAACCAGCTGGCGTTTGACATCAAGCGGAATGACATCCGAAGCCGGCTACTGGAAAGAAGGGAACTCACACTGTAGAACGCTCGTGACATCGCTGTGAGTATGGAGCTCTCGAAGACAGGTGGAGCTGAAATTGAAGGCAATCAAGGTAAACATTAGGTGCACAAGGTGCAGCACCAGACAGGTAAGCGGAACAAGCCGAAGAGCAAAATAAATATGGGGGAGAAGTGTTTCAATCAAAAGGGAGCTGGGAAAAGTGACAGTAAAGGGCGATACGGTCAAAATTTGGTCAATATCAACTTTACGTATTTCTTTCAATTTTGCATTTAAAAAACCTGAACACCCCTCATTTTGAAGGTGTGTGTGTGTAGAATGTTGCTCCTATTTTGATTTTGGAATTCACTCTTCAGTTATCAAAATGCCGTCCAAGCAAGAAGAGCAGCGTATCAAAATTTTGCTCGCGCATCGCGAAAATCCGAGCTACTCGCACGCAAACTTGGCAAAATCGCTAAAAGTTGCCAAATCAACCGTTACAAATGTAATTAAAGTGTTTGGGGAACGTTTGTCGACAGCCAAGAAGTCTGGATCAGGGGGAAATCGAATACCGGAAGCCGCTGAGACGACAAAGAGAGTTGCCGGTAGTTTCAAGCGAAACCCTAACCTATCTCTCCGAGATGCCGCAAATAAGCTGGGTGTATCGTCTACAACCGTGCATCGAGCCAAAAAACGAGCCGGACTATCGACTTACAAGAAGGTAGTGACTCCAAATCGCGATGATAAACAAAATACGACGGCCAAAGCGCGATCCCGGAGGCTGTACACGACGATGCTGACGAAGTTTGACTGCGTGGTAATGGACGACGAAACCTACGTCAAAGCCGACTACAAGCAGCTTCCGGGACAGGAGTTTTATACGGCAAAAGGAAGGGGAAAGGTAGCAGATATTCTCAAGCACACGAAACTGTCAAAGTTCGCAAAGAAATATCTGGTTTGGCAAGCCATCTGTACCTGTGGCTTGAACAGCAGCATTTTCATAGCTTCCGGGACTGTCAACCAAGAAATTTACGTGAAAGAGTGTTTGAATAAACGTCTGCTGCCTTTCCTGAAGAAACACGGTTGTTCCGTACTGTTTTGGCCGGATTTGGCATCTTGCCATTACGGTAAAAAGGCCATGGAGTGGTACGCCGCCAACAACGTGCAGGTGGTTCCCTTAAACACCCTCCCAACACGCCAGAGCTCCGCCCAATTGAGAAATACTGGGCTATTGTCAAGCGGAACCTAAAGAAGACCAAAAAAACTGCTAAGGACGAGCAGCAGTTCAAGGCAAACTGGCTTTCTGCGGCGAAGAAGGTGGACAAGGTGGCTGTACAAAATCTGATGGCAGGGGTCAAGCGTAAGGCCCGGCAATTCGGATTTGGAAAAGCGGAAGCCTAACTGAATATTTTTCCTGAATTTTATACTAATTGAACTTGAAAAAGAAATTTAATTTGATTTTTTAAATAAACGATTTCACCGATTTACACGCGTTTTCCCTTGACCAAATTTTGACCGTATCACCCTTTAGTTGCTATCGTTGAGGTGAGAAGTCTCACCTTGCTAGTTCAGCTAGTTCATAAACAGGCCGAATGCAGGTTTTGTGGACTGGAAAGAGTGTGCCTGAAGAAGTCAGGTTCAATGCCCGGTGGTTCGCACTCGGCGGGTAAACAACATACAGTGCAAAAAAATGTCGGGAAAGTCAACAGTGATGAATCTTCCGACGTGCGTGAGGTGTGTTCGGTAAACACCATATTGGACAGTGAGAAGCTATGGATGAAAGTGCGCGTAAACGGAGTAGAACTGCGTTTTGAGGTAGTTACGGGATCGCCCGTTACCATCGAGAGTGCGAACTGTTGGAAGACACTGCTCCCGGGAGCGAAACTGCGGAAGTGCGATACGAGTCTGGTTAGTTATCGCAACACAAACAATGAAGTGCTCAGGATTATGGACGCATGTGTCGAATTCGATGGACAAAACTCGCAACTACCGTTGTATGTTGTGACTTCGGAAAAACATCCGTTAATCGGGCGCGAATGGTTAAGTCGTATGTCGGTTGATTGGAATGCGTTGCTACGGAAGAAAAGTGCGGTTAACGAGGTATGTAAAGGTATTGTGGAAAACATTCATGCTGCTGCGAAAATTTCCGAAGGTCTTTGAGGATTCCATTGGTAAGATCTCCCATATTCAAGCCAACCTACCGTTGAAGAATGCCACCCGTCCCGTTTTCCTGAAGGCACGCAAAATTCCGTTCAATCTGCAGAGCGTGGTTGACGCTGAGCTCGACAAGTTGGAATCTGAAGGAGTGATGACGAAGGTCAACCACTATAATCGGGCGACACCGATTGTGCCGGTGAAGAAATCCCATAATCGGGTACGTATCTGCGGGGACTACAAACAAACTGTCAATCCTAGCCTGGTGGTTGATAAGCACCCGCTTTCAACGGTGGATGAGCTCTCTTGCTGGCGGAAAGAAATTCAGCAAAATCTATTTAGTGCAGGCCTATTCGCAGATGGAAGTTGTTGCGGAGGATCGCGAAATTATCACCCTGAGCACCCATCGAGGTCCGTCTCATGTAAGGGGTGGCATCGGCGCCTGCCATCTGGCAACGACAAATGGAGGCATTGCTGCAAAGTATCGAGGGTCAGTGTATTTCTGGATGACATCAACGTCACTGGACCCGATGACGAGACTCATCTACGCCGATTGGAGGAAGTATTGCACCGTTTGGATGAATGCAACATCCGAGTGAATCGAGATGAGTGCGAATTCTTTGCGGACGAAATAGAGTACTGCGGTATTTGATTGATTGTGAGGGAATCCATAAGATACAGAAAAAGGTGGATGCTATCTTAACTACTACGGTCAATTTTTCTGAGATTTGAGTACGATCCTCTACCCGTTGAACAATCTGCTTAAATGCGAGGTGCCGTTTGAATGGAGTAAGCAATGCGAGAGGTCTTTTCAAGCGGTGAAGGTGCAAATGCAAGCGGACACCTGTTTCGTACATTATTCCCCTGCGCTGCCCCTGCTGTTGGCTACCGATGCTTCGCCTTATGGGGTTGGAGCCGTACTTAGCCACATCTATCCGGATCACAAACATTGGATCGTATCCAACAAGCGTACCTACACGTTGATAAAGAGGCGTACGCAATCATCTTCGGCGTCAAGAAATTTTTCCAATTCTTGTACGGCCGCAGTTGTGTTTTGGTTACAGATAATCAAGCAGTGATCACAATATTCGGCGAGCACAAACGATTGAGGTAATCCTTCGATTACGAAATACGGTTCCGCAAGTCGGCGGACCATGCCAACGCGGATGCTTTATCTCGGATTCCTCTGAAGTTAGCTGACGCAAATAACGTGATCTAAGGAGTCGGACTTAGTGGAGTTGCACCACATCGAAACACTTCCGCTGACTGTTCCTGAGTTAACTCATGCAACTGCGGAGGACTGAACCGTGAGGAATTTGATTCAAGGAGTCAAGCACGGTGCGCGAGTTGAAGGCAAGGACCGATTTGGGATTGATCAAAGCGAGTTCACGATGCAGAAGGGCTGTCTGCTGCGTGGGAAACGGGTACCCTCTCTGCGGAAACAAGTTCTCGAGGAGCTACACTCTACGCACTTCGGAACAACGCGGACCAAGTCACTAGCAAGGGGTGGGCAGGCTGGTGGAATGGGATGGGCAGAATCCATGTGGTTTTTGCGGGACCATTCATGGATACATACTTTTTTATCCTGGTCGATGCCTAAACCAAATGGCCAGAGGTTCGAATATGCAGTTCTATCACTGCAGACAGTACAATCCGGATGTGTTGTGAGATTTTTAGTACTTTTGGGATACCGTCAGTACTCGTGAGTGATCACGGTGTTCAGTTTTCATCCGAGCAGTTTCAGAGATTCGTGCGGATGAACGGCATCGTACACATGATGGAAGCGCCCTAACACCATGCAACAAATGGGCAGGCCGAGCGCTACGTGCAAACTATGAAGCAGAAGTTGAAGTCGCTGAAGTACACGAAGGCGCAGCTGAATCTGGAACTCTGCAACATACTATTGACGTACCGGAAGATGCTCCGTCCTGCTACCGGACAGTCGGGCGATAGATCAGATCCAGGATTGGCCTGTTGCTACCGAAGAATGAGGTCGATAGTGCCAAGAACTATGTAGTGCAAGAGTTTAAAGACGGTGATCGTGTGCGTTTCCGAGACTTCTTGCCTGCGGATCAGTGGAAGTTTGGGAAGATTGCTGAAAAAGTTGGAAAACTTCGATGCTGTCCGCTTGGATGACGGGCGGTGTTGGGAGCGTCACATCGATCATATCGTCGGTGTAGGTGCTCATCTTCGGGAAAATTTAACAAACAGTACTGAAAGCAGGAATTTGGAACACGACAGTCAGGGGATGGCTGCTTCTCCGTCTGGAGTAGGCTGTCCAGAATTCGCCAAGGAAAGATCAACGCCTGGCCCGGTCCGCGCTCCGGTTTGTACTCCGGAGATACAAGTTGGTCAACAACCGGTGCAACCTAATCCTGATCCGGAACCAGAGGATGGTCCTTCGGTTACCAGGGTCAGTTCAGTTCCAGCTGAGGATGTCTCACAACGCTTGAGGGGTTCAACTAGGGCGGTGAAAGCCCCAACGAGATTAAACTTGTAATTTTTTATGCAACGTGCTCGAAGAACTTCCGTTTTACGAGAGGGAGAAATGTTACACCTTAGTACCCAATACCATTGTATTTCAATTGCATTCGTGTGTGTACGTGTACCTTGCGCAGAAGAAGTGAAAATCCGTTACAAGACGAAAAGTAAAAGGAGATGTTCGCTCATCACCATGAGGCACCAAGAGTGAACAACAATGTTTTTGGCTAGAATGAAAGATGTGAAGAGAAAGTATTGAAAGTTCCGTCAGAGTGCGGCAGGTAGGAAAATTAACAGATGTTCTTGAAAATTGAGCGAAAGGGCATGTATCCAATGGTACTCGAACCAAGGACGTCAATCTTTGCCTAACATCCCACTGCGGGGTAGGTTGTAGCGACGGAACAAGTCCGCCACTTCAACAGGCAAAAATTGACGCATGGAAAGACGCTCATGTACCACTGTGGCTTGTATAGTTTATTCTTAGCGATCTATTGTGTGCACTCTGTTTACTGATGCGCACATGGGAGAGGAACTCTCTCCTTTTTTTGGGTTTGTTTTGAATCGCAACGACTGACGATCACTGAACTTTCAACACTTTCTCTTCACATCTTTCATTCTAGCCAAAAACATTGTTGTTCACTCTTGGTGCTTCATGGTGATGAGCGAACATCTCCTTCTACATCATAATCGTTACGGAGAATACATAACATAACAATTAATGTACGAAAAGTAAAGTTACTTATGTAAATTTAATTAATAAAGTGAATTTGTCATTTAGCTGTTTTGTCAAGATTTCTTTCGGCCATCACAAAAGGGTGGTTCAAGAATATAAATTTATTGCCTATTTGAACAAAATTAGGAGGTCTTAAACTAACTGGTCAAAGTGTATACCACCCCTCTATACCAAAAATTTAAACTGAGAAGAACATTCAAAAGATGCACAAAACTTGAGCCGGTTTTTCAGCACCCAGAGCGACGCAGACTAACGCTTGCAATTAGTGATGAGGACAATTTGATGCATATTTTGATGTATTGATTCGGCACACTCCCAAAGCCGTGTCGGATTGGCTTTCGAATCCCACCCGTTTTGTGTCTGCCTTATCATCGCCAGGAAACTAAAGTATGCACCATCCGCCGGCAAAAAGTGAGCACGATGCAAAATTTGTAGGAATACCTACAAAACCCCAAAGAGATGGATGAGGAGACCCATCGACGCGGACAAGGCCCCGGCGGACGTCATCATCATGCCCGAAAGGCCAAGGGGATTCGTGATGTGATGAGAAAACTCATTAAAGCGAGTTCTCATCGGGTGCATTTAGTATAGTGAAGTGTTTTGTTGGCGCCAATCCAGTGTCATCGAGAAAAAGAAAAAAAAGACGGATTCACTCTGTCGTGTTGGCAAGTTCCGTCGTCGATGGCGCTGGTCGATGTGCTGAGTCGAATTTTTAATTAAATTTATGCTAAATTGAAGAGTGCCAATAAATGAGCCATGGGAGCTTGACGCCGGATTTATGCATGCTCAATTGGGTGGATGCTTTCGAGAGGGGAAGCTTTTGCGGTTTGCTTGATTGATTTCCGTCAGGAGATTTGATATCGTTCAAAATGATTCAGAGAGTTGAGTTTTTTCCTTGTCAGCTTAATCTGCATGGACTGTTTCGGAAGAATGACTTTCTCGACAGCAAAAGGCAAACTTATTTGAAAAATCAGTAGTGGTTAAATTTTCTCTTTTTCCTTCCCCCAATACATTTCCAATTAGTAGTACTCCAACGACACAGACAATTTATTCCATCCATACACTCCGGTCGAAGTCTCTCCGCCATACAACAAAGAATCTCAAGTAAAGTGGAACTCTTGATTACTTTCAACAAACTATCTGTAATCGGTCAACGCTCCTCTGCCTGAAGCAATTAAGTGGAACGTTCCACTAACAAATCCGTCCACACGGAAGCTGTCCGGTTGAAATTGATTGGAATCGAAAGTTCTTCAAAACTGCTGTAACTCGTCGTCAGGTGCCGTTCCGGCTATAGCTCACGTCACTCTTTTTCTTTGCCTGAGTCGAACGTGATTGAAACTCGACATTTGATCAAGTCGAGATAATTAATTGAACTTCTTTCCCCCACTTCCGTTCGAGTTGTGGAGGTAGAAAAAAAAAAACAATAACCGGCTCCATTCTGATAACAGGGATGACACAGATATGTCGCAACAAAAAACATCGTCCCACCAGACGAATGATGTCGGAGTAAAAATATGGTCCAAATAAGCAATTTCTCCTCTTTGATTGCCCATTAGTTTCTTCATTTTTCATTCCTCCAGCAAACCCACCGGCACAGGACCGAGGTGCCACTACTGCTCTTGACCGGTTTCGTATTTTTGCATCTCATCGCATCACATGATTCAGGGCACTGGGACGAGAAGACCTAGATCATGTCGGGCAATTTTCCATCACCTGTCTGTCGTTCCGATATGGCTCTATGTGGTTCAAGACGAAGACGGATGGGTAAGCTGATGTCCTTCAATTAAATGAACGTTACTCTCTGCCTCTGTCGAAGCGCAACCTCGTTCCGGTGCAACTCGTTCCGTATGTTTTTCTCCGCGTGGTCATGGAGCCCTTCACGATAAAGGGAATAGGATGGAAGTCAGCAATCCATCGAACGCATCTCCCAAACCTTTACGGTGTGGGGGGGGGAGGATGAAGCGGCTATGGAGAACGAAAACATTCCACTTAGCCGGAAATTGACGTTCAGTGAGATAAAGTTACGTATGAGGATAGGTGAATGACTTGTGAAGATTCATTTCTGTTGTTGAATGGTGGGGGACCTGTCACATTTCGTTGATATTAGATCGAAAATAGTTAGCAGTGGAGCTGATTACACTAGTTTACAGCATTTATGAACTCGGTAAGCAGATCATCATTTCTAATGTGAAATTTTTTGCAGAATTCAAAAATGCTGTCGAAAAAAATTAAAGCAGAACAGTTTTCGAGATATGGATAATAGTTGATTTTTTAATAAATGAACAAAAACACATTTACCCTAAAACGGAATGTCTCCAACGCGTGTGATCAATTTCCAATAGTTTCGACGCTATTCATAAGTATATTTAATTTTTTGCGATTTTTTTGAGATTTGTAAAAAAATGTGCTAAACGTCATTCTTTGATTAGAAATGATTCAAACTTGAGCTTCGTCGTTTATGAGTCGTTTTGGTTTCTCTAACTAAAAATCAGCAGCATCTATTCGTCCCAAAAGCCTTGATATCAATCGTTCTGTTGCTTCATTTGTTGGTGAAATCATTCACTGTGCTCATCACTTTCGTCGCCACGATTCGGTGGAAAAGAAATCCAAATGTGAGTAGAGAAGTGGATTTTCAATGACGTGTTCATACTGACAGTCATGAAGAGCAGGAGTTATAAATTATGTACATGAAACATGACACTGATAAGTTATGTTTAGATTCAGCATTAACTATTGTCTTATGGTTTTCCAGCAAATTCTCAATAACTTCAACATGATCCGCACATTTAGTGTTTCCTAGAAAACTCGTAACAAATGATTTCCGCTTCTTTCTCATCAGGACTTCAAAAACAGGTTTAGTTGAGGCATGTCCCAACTAACATTTTGAGTTGCCTAAAGCCAGAAGTTAAGAACTTGTACAAGCTGTTTTATAATTGTATAAAAGCAAGTGAAGCTGAATAAGCTATAAGCAGAATTAAAAAATCGATACGAGTGCCGTATGCTTCAATGTAACATGGCTCTACACAACATTTAGGCTTTGAGGTTGCATACTTTTTTCAAAGAAAGGCTCTTATTCGCGAGCAATGTTTGTCTGCATTTTACGAGCTTGCATTTATGCTAGCTAGAGAAATTAGTCGAGTTAAACGCTTTGATTAATCAATTTCTACGTGTTCATTTACACAAAGTTTTGTTTGTTTGGCTTTGTAATAGCTTTTCAAAAGCCTTTCTATATTCAGAAATACCTTAGCAACGCTATGCAGCTTGAGTGATTGCTAGCTGTATAAAATGTTGTATCAAGTGCATTGAGCAGAACATATCGAAAGAGTTTCATTCCCGAATATAGTATGGAAATTTGCCTGAAGAACAATTATTGCGAAATTTCATAGAGGTCCCTTGTGGAAAGAAATCATACGACAATCGTGTGAATATTTTTCTCACATGAAAAAAAAAAAAGTTCGTCGTCGGGATGCGAGACCATGAGCGCTCGTCATCCCAGAGCAGGAGTCTGACAATCCCACGAGACTATACACCGCTTGATTAAGTGATCGTCAATTGATAGTAAAGAGAGAGACATGCTTTTTATCAGACCGTCTGCAACAATAATCTTTTGACCACGATCTCTTCTGGCTTTGTAGTTAATAGTTCCGAGTCAGTAGGGATGATGTAATTTCCTGAAGTGAAGTTGCGGCACAGAGTATGCCAGCATATGGAGATTGTTACTCCTGAGTGCTTGTCGCTTGAGCTCTTGGACAGTCTGGAGTCTGACTGTCAGAAGCGAAATGAAAGGGAATACCGTCCATTTCATGACGGTGAAGTACATTTGAGATTTCAAAATATTTCGTGAGATAGTTGAAAAAAATTAAAAATACGGTGCCCTCTTCGTAAACGAAAATCTGAGAAAAGTATGAAGCTTATTTGAAGTTATATTCGGAGATTCGCGTAATTGTCGAGCGCTGTCAAACGTTAGCTTTCAGATAAATAATGTAAATTCCACTAGGCCTGAAGATTGGGTGTTGGATTTCCACAGTGTTGATGGCAGTTTTTAATCTACAGGAAATTCGTTAATGTGATGATACATGGTAAATGTAGCAATCCTATAACAACTGATTATAAATGTAAATTAGATATTAATGTAGTTTAAAAGAATCTATAACAAAATGGAATCAATCGCGGCTCTGATATGCTGCATGCAAGTTGGATGGTGATCATCGTTTGAATTATAAGAATCCTCGAAGTAACACTGATTTGCCAAACAGATAATTGTGGCCACTGTTCAGCAAAGAGCTGCAGCAATTATTGTCAGATTCAGCATTCTTCAGAGCCAAATATGTTTGTGTACACTTTGAATACAGAGGACTGGAATTCCTCCACAGCTGAGTATGGATCTGAGGATACAGTAACCATTTCCTTATGGTGAAAGGATGCAGAGTCTGAAGTCTATCTACCTTAAGTACATGGGTGAGTATTAATGTCTAATACTATATATATAACATATAATACAAAGTTCATATAGTTAGATGTTAATACGCTGTTACAACGATAAAAAACACACATTGCCGTTATAACATCCATCGAGTATTGTAAGCAGTGTTTGACATACATACTATTTTTCGTTGCTGTATAGTGGCTATATGTTTGAGCGTTTATATCAACGTGTTGAGACTAGCAATAAAAAGCTGTTGTGGCTAGGTTTTAAAAAAATTGCGGTAGACAATATGCTGAATAACGCGTTTCCAAAGTACTGTCTTTGGAAACAGCTTCATGTCAGTTGTATAGTTTTTGGGATAAAAGCTTCCTGAGGCTATAAACCGATTTCATGACTCTAGCGGCAGTTTTTCATTTTCATGGAAGCTGGGTGGGTCCTTGTAGTTAGCATTGTGAAAATATTGGCTGGGCGCTTGTGCAGCCACTGCACTGAACTATTACTACTCCAGTTTAAAGTTGTATACGTATTGCCTATAGGCGTTTGCATCTAAATAAAAATGTTGCTTGGGGTACCACTAGCCAAGGCAAGCATAGAGCTAATGTCAAAACAGCTATTATGGTGTCACGGTTGAAAAAAGACAACTGTTTTGGTTTTGTTTTGTTCTATAGTGTGAATTATGTTTTGTGCAAAATTTTGAGTGACGCGGAAACCGATACTTAAAGCAAAACGGATCCAGATTCAGCCTGGGTGGAAAAGGATATTGATCCAAAGATAAAGTTTTGCAAACTAATGCAGTTTGATATGTCACAAGCCAGGTTTTGGTATCGATTACAATATGACTACTTTCCCGGAGGAAGTCGAGTTCCGCAGCACCTCCCTGAGTGGCCAGTATGGCCAGACACCCTCAAAATGTCTTCTGGCTTCAAACTTTTGCAAAATCATGAAGTTTGTTGTGTCATGGTTGCGTGTGGTTTTGGAAAAGATTTGGATATTGCCAGTTTTTCGGAGGAATTTGGATCCCGTAAGACCTTCCTAAGTGGCCAGTATGGTCAGGAATCCTCAGAATGTCCTCCGAAGACCTAGTTTTGCTAAATCATAAAGTTTGATAAGTTGAAAGCTAGGGTCTGATAAGAAATTGGTTATGACCACATTCCCGGAGGAACTACCTCAAGAGGCCAGTATAGTCAGACACCATAAGAATGTCATCCAAAGGCAAAATTTAGCAAAATCATGAAGTTTGAAGTGTAGCAAGCCAGGTTTTGGTAACGATTCGAATATTGCCACTTTTCCGGAGGAACTCGGATCCCACAGGGCCTCTTTAAGTGGCCAGTATGGTCAGAAATCCTCCGAGTGTCCTCCTCAGACCTATTTTTACACAATCATAAAGTTTTATATGATTTGTATGGTCAGAAATGAAGTTTGATATGCCGCATGCAATTTCCATGAGACAATTTTGAGATAGTGGTTGAGTTCCTGAGTCCAAAGTTGCTAAAAGATTTTAATCGGTTGGATAGTTCCATAGTAAATCGGAGCCAGCCAAATTGCACAAATATCCAAACGAATAAGGTTTTGGGTTAGCAAACCATTCTTTATGTACAGAGAACGGCAATTGATTTGCTACAAAACTTTTAGCCGGCAATGGTATTATGGAAGAAAACGGGTTTACAACAATATTTTTAAGTGACCATTGCAAATCTTTTATTGTGATAGTTCTAGTGCAGATCTAGCAACCCATTTCAGAATGTCTGGAAAGTCATGGGCGTGGCTACTTTCACATACAATATGCCCCACATGTAAACGTTATAGACATCGTTTGGATAAAGGTACTGAAACACATTTACTGATGTGGAAATGTAAAATTTTCAAACCAGGCAAACAGGATTTTTAATAATATTTTTAATAATCAGATTGAACTCACCAAAGGCCACTGCCTAAAAATCACTAGTTTGGTAGGGAGCTTACAAGTATGAGCGTGTTCAGAAATTTTGTAGATCGTACAAACCACATCGTACAATCAAAAGATACCTAGAGACCGACTCTACTAGAAAATGGTTTGGTGGTAGACGTCAAGCCCCGAGCAACTACACCTACCATAGTAAAAAACGAAACGATCGCAGTATCCGATGAATCATGCAAAAGAAGCTTTTGGAATCGGGAAGGGGAAACACGTTCTGTTAGTAGCTGATCATATGCAGCTGGATCATCATCTGTTCAAAGCTGGAAATATAATTGTATTTTAGAATAGAACAACTATGATCTTAACTTAATAAATAGAGACTGATTTACATTTTCATTTTTTTTCCCCTCTTTTAGAACTAAAGTTTTCTTTAAGTTTATCTTTGGTGTGTCCTAGACTTGACAAATCATTAGTACAATAATACATTTTATTATAGCTATAATTAGTTGTTGATGATAATGTATATGTGTTTTTGTATATTTATTTATTTGTCGTCTTCAATTGTTACTGCACAGACTACATCTTAACCCAAATTATAAAGTCCATGTTTAAATACGGTTTTCGAAATATTAAAATCAAACGCCACACTATTATTGCTAAAACTAACATTGCCACACTAAAATCTCTCAGGCATGTGAAAAAACCACAAACAAAATAGCACCAGAAACAGATACAGGGAGCTATTACCATTCTGTCGGTAGTGGATATAGATGTTAGCAACCTGGCATTTCCTGGAAATTTACGTTTTAAACCATTGTTTAGAATTGTTACATTCGACCTTTTCAAGATTTTGTCTAGAACTGTAGGCGATAATGATAACCACCGGTGGGGATTGGCTAAAGAGTCACCCAAAATTGATACGTTGCGGATGCGTTGACGTAAATTTGACAGAAAAGATATGGGAAAACTGTCAAATTCACGCAAACGCCGCCGCAACGTATCAATAGTGAGCCAGCCATAAGCGCCACACTGCGCTACAAATTTCGATGAACGTGGTAGAACTGGCAACGTTGGCAGCGCGGATGCTAATATGACAGTTCTCTATTGTTGTCCTACTCACACTAGCTCACACAAGCGGCAAAGTAAATTCTAGACAAAATAGTCAGAAGGTCGAAAGTAACATTTGTAAACAATGACTTCTAGCGCATTTTTCTGGGATCTGCTTGCTCCCACCAACAAAATAGCACCAGAAATAGATACAAGGGTTATTACCCTCCAGTTGGTAGTGGATGTAGATGTTAGCAACCTGGTATTTCCAGGAAATTTAAGTTTTAAGTCATTGTTTACAAATGTTACTTTCGACCTTTTGACGATTCTCTCTAGAATTGTTTACCTCTGCGAACGGTGCTGAATGACGATGATGGTACGGCAATGCGATGTTGAAAATGAGCGATTACTCAGTTTTGACGAGGCTTTGGCGAACTTTCGGATCTCGAAATGAGAAGACCAGCTAGAACGAGTAAAGTATATTGGCTCGGTAAGTACAGGTGAATTCAAATTGGATGGTGTAAACGCAAACAAAGGCGAGTATATTGGACGGGTGATTTGTTTTGATGCACGGACGAAGGGTGTTGTTGTTTATTTTTCTACCTTCGACACACCACTGAGTTGGATCAGCACTACAGGTGGAGAGCGGCGAGGTGGGTGGTTTTATTAATGGGCGATGGCGGAGGGCGGCTCACTCAGACCACACTCAAGCCGACCCGAAAAACAAAATTTTCGTTAATCCTGCCTGACTGATTGGTTCAACTAACTCGTGCGTCGGATAGAATGGTCGGTTTCCGGCGGTATTTTGCAGCGTGTAGGGACCTTTTCTCACCATAGTACATATATTCATCACATTCTGCAGCCATCCAACTTCAAACGTAAAAAGATGTTTAATTTCTCCAATAAATGGACGCAGTAACCACGAATATATAATCCTGGCAAATAAAATTAGGTCTTGAATATAATTAAAAGCTACAAAAACGTTTCGGAGACTTAAATTTCGTAAAAATAATGAGCAGTCAGATTTTCAACACAATTGCTTACCTTTGCACTACAAATTCGTCGTATTGATCTAACCGTACTAGGGTTTCTCTTTAATTGCCCTATATCCTCACACATTTTCCTTGCGTAATTGCACAAACCATAAAAATCACACTTCACTTATTACACTGGCCACACTAGAATCTACGAATACGTGATAAAATACTAGAAAACTATGGGATTAATTTTCACAATAATTTAAATACGCTTGCACCTATTCTGAACCGTGTTAACAATCGACGTAATCGTTTGATGTTGTACTGCTCACATACTGTATAGCATTCACATCAACGCTAGGGTGCGTGTTCAATCATTCATGAGTGCATTCTATGCTCAAGGTTTGGTGAGTCTTGCTGTCAATATTTTCATGGAAGAATAACAAACAAACCGCTTTCATTTTGGTCTTGGTTATATGTATGCTACCCAATACACGTGAAGTGCTGTCAAATGATCGACTTCATTTTTTGGGTGTAGTAGTGAAGAGGTGTTAACTTTTTTGTATTTTTTTCTTGATTAAAATCAGTACGATTAACATATGTACACAGATGGGATTAATGTTTTTCGTGATATTATTAATATAGGTACATAGCAGTTTCAACGTTTCCATATTAAATTGGAAGAAAATTATCAGAATCGAATGTTTTGTGTGTTGCTAAACGATTAACGATAAATTGACGAATAAATTGTGAATAACTTGTGTACTCAGTGTTCGGTATTCAGTGCATATTCACCGATTTCCACTGGATCTGCTTATTGAGCTCAATATAGGTACCGCTTCCCTAATTAATTAATAACCACGTCAGCAATGACCAAACGTCATTTATAAAACAGCATAAAATCGTAAATCTAAAAATAAAATG
>JASCZW010014771.1:0-22141 GCA_034211315.2 Aedes japonicus
TGGCGTTTAACAATTTTTGGAAGGATTGGGGGTCTTCAATACACCGGTCCTCTCTTCTGGTGATTTCGTGGCATAATGGGCTGAGGTCAGTGCCAAAATAAAACACCGCCTTCGCATGATACTTCTTGATGAAAGTGGTAAGCTGGTTCACTGCAATCCTCGTAGGAAAGAACAGTGACTTGGCCATTGCCTGCTCGCTGATCGTCGGCCACAGAGAGGACCTTCTTCAGGAACTTGGTGTGGGAGATATATACATATATGAGATCAACGCTTACTTCTTTGATGGGAAACGTAAAGTACCCAGGCAGGTCTCGTCACCAATTTTGATCACAACGACGCGCTTCGATGGAAGAATGTTTTCTCCAGTACCTTCAGCCGCCCTTTTGGGCGGTCGCATCCCAAGCAACACCACACCGTCAAAGTTAGTTACAACAACTTGATTGTGACTTAATAGAGTCACCTTGTAGTTACTTCTAGACCAGCTATGACAGATTATGCACGAATATAGATTTCCAGATAAACTGACGTGGATGGTCAAAACAACGATGGATCGAGTGATGTGTGTCATCCGAGGCTCAGAAACACTCTCGAGCCCCTTCGAATTTCGGAGCAGGTTACGGCAAGGTGACGGGTTGTCGTGTTTGTTGTTTAACATTGCATTGGGAACTGTGATTAGAATGGCGGAAACGTACATCAGACTTAAGGCTAAATCTGGGAGGGTTGGGCTTGTGATAAATGCGTTTAAAACAAAATACATGAAGGTAAGAGGCTCACTTGAAGAAAATGTAAGCATCCTACCACGAGTTCAGATTGACGGTGATGAAATCGAGGTAGAAGAGGAAATTGTGTATCTTGGCTCATTGGTGATTGCCGATAACGACACCAGCAGAGAAATACAAAGGTGCATTATGGCTGATAATCGTGTCTACTTTGGAATCCGACGGACGCTGAGATTGAATACAGTTCGCCGAACTTCGAAGTTGACCATCTACAAGACATTAATTAGACAGGTAGTTCTGTACAACCACAAAATATGGACGTTGCTATTCGAGGACCAACGCGACCTTGGAGTCTTTGAACGGAAGGTGCTGCGTACGATCTGCGGTGGAGTGCAGATGGAAGACGGAACGTGGAAGAAGCGAATGAACCAAGAATTGCATCAGTTGCTGCGTGAACCTCCCATCGTACACATTGCTAAAATCGATTGACTAGGATGGGATGGGCATGTCGTAATAATGTCGGACGACAGCCCTGTTCAAATGGTTCTCGAAAACGAACCGACGTGTACAAGAAGAAGAGGCTCGCAACGAGCAAGGTGGATCAATCAAGTAGAAGCCGACTTGCGGACTCTTCGCAGACAGCGAGGCTGGCGAGGTACAGACAGCGTAAAGGACCGATTGCAATGGAGACAACTTTTATATACAGCAGAGGCCACATCGGCCATGGTCTGATTGGTAAGGTATGAAGTTGCTTCTACCAATTGGCAATATGTGAGCTGCTTAGATATGGCCCATCCTGCCTTGGTTATTCTTCACCGTTTGGCTGATTCCACCAATCTCTAGGCCCAAGGCGCGGAGTGCTGAGACCACCTTTGTCACGGTCTTCCTCTTGAGGAACGACAGCCGAAACGGGGCATTCCGTTCCACGCTCTCGTCTTTCTCTAGAAGAGTTGTAAATGCAGGATCGGGTATATCCTACGGACATGAAGTGCCTCACGGCCATCTTGCTGATGCAAATCAGCTAAATTTTTTTTTACTGAACTCAACAAAATTGCTACGATTGGACTGGCGAAGCGTAGGTGGATGCACCACCAGATGGCAGGGTAATCGCATGCACAATCGCTTAAATTAGTACATTATTTTAAATGCATACGTTATATATATAGGGTTCAAGGTAGTTCAACAAATTGGTTGTTATTTCAACGTTGAACTTTATTTCCGAATTGTATTTCCTGTGTGTTATTTTCAGAAACTTCTTTTCGATTAAGTTTGCTTTAGAACATCGGAGCTCATCAATTCATTTTATGGAAATGCTTATGCAATAATTTGAGACATATTCCAAACGTCAGAAAACCGGAAACCAGAGGGATAGTAATCGGAAAAGTCTACCTCGAACGAAAAACGTCAGGAAATCCGCCCAAAACGAAAACAACCTAATGCATTCCCTTGGGACAGTTGCGCGTGTTGTGTATGGTTCCCAGCACACGTTTGTGTGGCTCCCTTTCATAAGCTCTCACGCGAGCAATAAACTGACAAGGCGATGTTCCCGGACCGGATAAAGGGACCTGAGACATAAATCATAGTAACGTTAAATCGCAACGGAAGAAAAGCATGACGGAGTGGTCCTTTAATCATCCAAATTAAATGGCTTAGTTTCCGCACTTGAACTTTGATGTTTCTAGGCTTCTGGGTGACATCGACAAGGGCGTGAATCTTCTGTATGCATCGTCCTTGCCGTTGTCCTAGTCGTCGTTGTAGTCGTCGTCACGTGTGGATGGCATTGATTTGGAAAGAAACCGAAAGAGCATCAGTTTTGCGAAAATTAATTGACGGACTTTGGCTCCATGCCTCCTTTCTAAGGGAAAATTGATTACCACTAATTGAACTGGAAGACCGAAAAGCGCTTTTTCGGCATTTTCCTTTTTTTGCGGGGGAAAACCAGAAGAAATTGAATGCTTCGATATCAATCATTGACGCAGATGAAATCGTGGTTTCTTCGATATCACAAATAAAAAGCTTTTCCCCGGGAAAGGTTTTCCGCTTTGATTTTATTGAAAGGTCATACCGAATTCCAGGGAATTACTTCATCAAATCAGATACAACAGCGATACGCTCTTCCAAGAAATAATAAACTTCTACTTGTTTTTTTCCCATGTTAATCAACTCTTGTTCTTACGAATCGTTACAAACAATCGGCATTTGCAGGGAGGTTCACTGAATGTCGTGGCAAAATTGAGAATTCAGTTTAGGTTTCTCGTAAAATATTTACAAACAAGTGCTTGCGAGCCCGACATAGCATAAATTTGGAATTTATGTGAAAGCAGCCGAAGAACAGAAGTATATAAAGTGTCGCAACAAACGCGTTTGTCATGGCAGTATTTTTCGGTGATGTCGTTTTACCGAATGCGGTTCTTTACGAGCCATACGCACTTTGGCACGGTCGGAGTCGTTTGCGGTGGCATTCACACGGCTGGCTGGCTTCTTCCGGCAGTGGCACAGTGGCAGTGCTGAAAAATTAAATTTCCACGTTTTATGGCGCACAAACATGTGTTGTTGCAGTAGCATTTTTTTGTTGGCCAATTTCCGGCCAAGTACGAGTTCGTCGATGCAAGTAATTGAATGATCCTGTTTGCTCGCTAGTGGTTGAATTTTATAATTTTTGCATGTTTTGAAATAACTCAATCGTCTTGAAGTGGAACACTTCACTTCAAGAAGATTGAATTCTTTACAGCGGCTGGTATCCCTAACTCATTCGGTAAATGCGTGGCTACAAAGTTACTCCATGCTGGAGGTGGCTGGGTTCAATTCCCGGTCTGGTGTAGGAATTTATCGTTAAGGAAAATTTCTCGACTCCCCTGGGCATAGAGAATATTTGTACTTGTCACACAATCATACTAATGCAAAAATGGTACTTGGAATCGAAAACTCTCAATCAATAACTGCCCTATAAACATAAGTGTCGAATAAAAGCTTGTTCAAACACATTTGGAGAAGTTATTCAGCTTTCGAGAACAAAAAGCTGATCAACTTCTCCAAATTTGTTTGAACAAACAGTTATTCAGCATTGGTGTATGTTGGGTGTGCATTTAGAACACTAAGTTGAGAGTAAGCAATAAGATAATTGCAAAAGCAATAAGCTTAAAACGCGTAGAAAGAAAGAAGGGGCAAAATATGTTTGATCGGTTCTAATTATTATAGTTCTCTCTATGGCTGTTACGCGGTACTCTTATGAAGCACTTCTTTATACCATTGTTAGAGTTGATTCCAAAATTACTCATGCATAGATCCGTTGGATCTGTTGGAATTTTAATGCCAATCCACTCTTTTTCGCCAACCTGCCGGAAGAACATATACACCATCTTACGACTACTCCCAACTTGTTGTTACTGAATTTCTGTTCTTGAATGCAATCGATTCAACACAAAAAATGATATTCCAACGCAAGAATCCCGGAAAAGCTCAAAACATTCAACACAAATTAACCTACAACCGCCGAATTGGCGGAACCGTGGTTTGGTAGCTAGTTTGATCAGGGATCCGCTCTCTTTTTTTTTCAGCCGAAAGGCTTGTAGGAATGTGCGTAAGTGTTCTACGAAAATAAAAAGAAAATATATTTTTACAAAGGGGAAAACTGGGTCCTGATTTTCATTGCTGAACAAACGGGTAAATAATGGTTGATTGAACCACTTTTCATTGGATGTGAAGTCAGTTCTTGTTATTTTCAACGATAGTTGCGTTTGAATTAGTACATTAGTGAAATTGCCGCTTTGAATTATATCTACTAGGATATCAGACCGTTGAACCAAAAATTATTGTATATGAGTTATTGTTTGCCGAGTTCTTAAGCCTGGACAAATTTTATTTAGTTTAAATAGTGTAATAATATTAATGACAATGTTACTTACAATCTGGTCTTTCTAGTATGCTGACCCCAATAAATCTGTGCTATAACCCCAGTGAATTACAATCACAGATGCTCGCGACGCTCCTAAATTTTTATTGCGAAGTAATTTTAAGTATTTCTAATAACAATAAGAATATCCTACCAGATATCCAGCGAAACAAGATCTCTACCGTAAATTTCTGCACCGTTTAGGAAAAAAACCACTAGCCACGCAAAAAAATTATAATTAACTAATTTACGTCTTCCTCCTATACTTTCACCTGTCGTTTATTGTCCAACTGCTATTCTTACGTTCGTTCTGCTCCTGGCACTGTGAGGATTGACAGTTTATGACATTTCTGTGTGATCCCCGTCGATATGTTGCGCGAACCGAGGGGTCGTGAATTATTTTGTGGAATTTATCCACAGAGACATTGCTGCAATTTCGCTAGAGGTGCCAACAACGAAAGGAAAAACGGTGCTTTACGTGGCATCTGCATACTTTTCTGGTGATACGGATGATGCACCGCCTCCAGAAGTTGCAGCATTCGTTGCCTATTGCAGAAGCCAAAATATGGCTTTCATCATCGGATGCGTTGCAAAAGCCCATCACCCGATATGGAGCAGCAGCGGAAACAACACAAGAGGTGAGTCTTTATTTGAATTCATCTCACAACATAATATTGATATAACTAACAAGGGAGACGCTCCCACTTTCATAAATGCAATAAGGGAAGCAGTGTTAGATCCTAAATTATGTAGCCCAACACTTTCCGATCAAATTGTCAATTGGCACGTATCGGATGACATTTCTTTGTCTGATCACAGTCAAATTTTATTTGAATTGAAGGTTAATTATCTACTCAAGGAAACTTATAGGGATCCTCGCAAAACGAATTGGGATCTGTATAGCTCAATCCTTCACGATATTGATCCCAAGAGTCAATTTGATCCTTCACGAAACAATATTGATACCATTCCAAAGTTAGAGGATGGTGACAACTATTTAATAGAAAAAAATAATCAAGATTACCACGCCAGCTGTCCATCGAAGGAGCGCTCTACCAGCAGAGATATATCCTGGTGGATGAAAGGCTAAGAAAATTACAAAAAAAAGCTCAAAAACTATTCAATTGAGCAAAAATTACATCAGACTGGGCTCAATATAAAGAGGCTTTAAGTGATTATAATAGAGAAATAAAAAGATCCAAGCGGAAAGATTGGAGGCACATGTGTGAAAACATAGAAAGTGTTCCTGAAACTGCAAGGCTTGAAAAAGTTCTCCCAAAAGACCACTCAAATGGTCTCGGTATGCTTAAAAAGATGGATGGGAACATTACTGAAAATGTTAATGAAACTCTGGTACTAATGATGCATACTCACTTCGCAGGGTCAACAAGATCAAAACTGCATGCAAAGCGGCGCAGCAACAGCATATGCGGTACAATATAAACATGGCAATGGCTGCAAATTTAGTAAATAAGATTTTACTTACTCAAAAATTGAACTCATTTAGTCCCTTGGTTCCGATGGAATTATTCCGGCACATGTGTGTGTGTGTGTGTATGTGTGTGTGTATGTGTGTATGTGTGTGTGTGAATTTGTGTGTGTGTGTGTGTGTGTGTGTGTGTGTGTGTGTGTGTGTGTGTGTGTGTGTGTGTGTGTGTGTGTGTGTGTGTGTGTGTGTGTGTGTGTACAATCCAACGCCCACCGTCCGGCAGTGATTTTATGGAAGAAAAATGTTTGCAGTTAAACGAACTGTTGTCGACTCGACAAACATTTTTAGCCCGGGAGTTGGAAGGTGATAGCTCTGTTGGGTTCCAGTGACCCATTTCAGAATGCCTGGTTACTCACGTCCATTCCGAAGGTCACTTTCACTTACAACAAGCCCCGCATAAATACAGTTCAAACATCAAGTGGAAATAGATATTGTGCATACACTTCCATAATCAAATCGTATGGATTTGAGGATGGCACGTATTTAGCAGTATCGTTAAAAATCAGATAGATCTCATCGGATATTGTTGCCGATGTTCAGTCTTCATTTGGCGTCTTCACTGTGATGCTAAAGGATGCATTTATGTCTCTACAGAAGTAGCACTCAGCTGTTCGGCAAATATTTTCACATCATCCTTTTCGAATGGAACAGCTCGATTTCAATTAGTATTTCCCGCACAAATGCAATACAATGAAACTCTGTTCCAGGTAAAAAAACATTTCCGTGAAAAAATATAACTTGAAAATCACAATCATTGTGCAAGGAAAGAAAACAAAATCGTCACAGCTCTCCATCTTTACACCACGTGGTGACAGTATCTGAAATTATATGCCAGCCACTCACGCGCGCATGCGCGTTGGCTTCGTTTTTTGCTTCTGACCATAAAATGGCCGTTTTCTCCATTGCACGGGGTTTCTTTTTTTCTCTCTCCACACACTGCCAACAATCATGATCCCCCGCTATGAGGCTACTCTATATTGACTTCCAAACTGATTATAATCAAGTCACTCGCGTCAAGGCGGAAAAATACTTTAATTTAATCAATCATGTCCGCGTGGCATCATACTAACAGCACTAACAAACACAACTAAGCTAATATTAACATTCCTCCTGGTGCGGGGCGAAGCACAAAAAACAAAAAAACAACGGAAAAACTACCGACCATCACCAAATTTTTGAAAGGAATCGATTATATTCACTACATCATACACAAAACACTTGAAGATTTTACGATTTCACTTTTCGTTTAGGTTGAATTACACGTCAAAACACGTCAGTTACCAAGCACGGCTTGCTGCGATATTGAAGACAAAGGACGGAATATTCAAGACAAAGGACTTGTGCTGAAAAGGCGTTAAGACGATGATTAGGAGTTGAAAGAAAAGCAAGGACTCATGTACTCGTCTGAGTTTGACTACAAAGAAACCAAAAAAATACAGCCTTTCTAAAAATTGTGAAAAGTTATCATGCAATGAAAAGAAAATGTTTTTCGAACTCATTGGTCCCTTTACTGAGTGTTGTTTGAAACACGTAGTTGCGAAAAGAGTTTCCGTTTCTGTTTCTGTTTCTGTAAATTATCCAGAACCAAAGAAAAGTTAATCAATTTTGTAAAGAGGTTCCTCTAGCATAAGTAAAACATAATTTTAGGATAACTATCTAGGGTGTGACCCTGGCGCACAGTGATCGGAAATACCTTTTTCACTTCGAATCATCCGTATGTTTTTCAAAATTGTCCCTAAACAAATTTTCCATCTTGTGGTGATAATTATGTAGTTCCAAACTTTATCGCTAGGGCTGTTGCGAACTTTTGAACGAAACACAATTGTAAGGAATATCATTTCAAGCAACTTTGCCTGAGATATCATTTTTCTAGCTCTTCATTCGACAATTATAGAGCTGTTTTTATTAAAACTTTTATGTTTATCATTTTTTTTTCAATAATCTTTAATTCGTACAGGCTCAATCGAATTCACTTTACAGAGCCAAATTTTCATATTTGTATACATCATTTATCTTAAAACTAAAGTTAGGAGGATAGAGCCGATTACTAGCGGCCGTCTCAAGGTTAATAGGAATTACAAATAACGGATGGGAAAGAGGGTGGGAATTTAAAGTGTGGTTTACATAACACATTAAATTTAAATTCTAAATTATCTAAACACTTATAACTATACAAATGTTTATCATTTTAAGTAAACCTGATCTTCAAACAAAATATTAAAAACTTTATAGCGCACATTTTTGTTGTCAAAAAGTTTTTTATATAGCCACTCATTCAAAAGTTACGGATAATTTTAACTTAAAACAAGCGTTTTTTCTTTCCGACCTGATGATTGTTTAGGCGAGATTTGGCCAGAAAACCATCAAATTCTTGTGTCAATGGGTATCAAGGAACAAAACGCTGTATAATAGAGCCAGGGGACTCCTGGGGAACAAGAGCGAGGACTGCTTATAATCGGACATGTTTTGCGTTAAAATTGCCCCTAACTTTTGAATGATAAAAGATACCCAAACATTTAATTCAGCAATGTTACACTTTTTTTTCTACACTTCGTCTGAACATGATATCGTCCTAACAATTGAAACAAAAAAGTTAGAATGAAAGTAGTGCGCAAGCGCCGAAAACTCCAGTCGTGTATAAGCAGTCTAAAACGTGTTTTATTTACAGTTTTTTTTAGAACCTATTAAAACAAGAATTGGTTGGTTTTCTGGCCAATTCTCGCCTTACCAATCATACGATCGGAAAGAAAAATACGCTTGTTTTTAGTTAAAATTACCCGTAACATTTGAATCATAAGCTGTATAAAAAAAATATTGTTCAACAAAAATGTGCACTATAACGTTTTCTATATTTTGCTAGAACATCACTTATTTTTTCAAAATGAGAAACATCAAAGTTATAATAAAAAAATATCAGTTTTTTAGAGACACTCTGATTTAAAGCCGGAAAAAAAGCTCTATCATGGTTGAATGAAGAGCTTGAAAAATGATGTCTTGGGCAAAATTGCTTGAAATGATATTCCCTACAAACTTGCCTTTGACATCACCCTTCTATTGTGTTTCGTTCAGAGGTTAGCAACAGCAACAAATTTTGGAACTACGAAATTATCACCACAAGATGGACAATTTGTTGAGGTACAATTTTGTAGAATACACCATGATTCAGAAACGTTTTGATCCGTTGGGTGAAATTAATTGAAATTTTGCGTAGACATAGTTTGATGTGTTTTGTTTACACTGTGCGAGTTGATTTCATCAGGTGCACAACTTTTTTTTTTCAAAATTGACGATGAAGAATCGGCGAAAGAACATTGCTTGTGGGAACATGTTTTGAACGAGCACTTTGAGAATAAGGATCTGTCACATTGTGCCATCGGGAAAAAAAAGTCGGGAATCGTGAATTCCACGGTGTTTGGTGTCATAAAATGGCTTGAAAAACTTCTGACTGTTGATCGGAAGCAAAGGTCCGTAAAAAAACCGGTCAGGTCAACGAGAACGATCACAAACGCGTGGTTGGATGCTTTAAATGGAAACTGAACGCTACAGTGCGAGATGTGGCTAAAAAGTTGCACTCCAGCTTGGATGTCTGTTCTCTGGGCACATACTTGTTGCCTATATACTGTGAAAATTGGACAGCTCCATCAGTTTGTTTACGGCAGTTATGGCAAGAACAGTGAAACACCTTCGATCTATGGTTTGTTCGTACCGCGTGCTCCATCTGGGCCTATTGTCTGTCATCGTGGCCCACCTTGTGTCGGCTGGATACGATCGCGGGAACATCTACAAGAGAATCTTCTGGCGCTTCTGGAGAAAGAAAGTAGTGACTACTGATCACAGTCACCGACCTCCTGTAGTCCTGTCGACCGGGAGCGATGATATGTCGAAAGTCTTGTAGGTTTCAAAGAGAGAAACAAGGAAAAAAGCGGACATATGGAATACAGAAGTGGGGAACCGGGGAGCACGCTTTGGCGCTCAGGTGCTTGCGGTCTTTATGTCGCTTCGAATGAGCTTGAACGTCTACAGCAGACGTACAGTTTAAAGAGACGTTAATAGAATGAAAGAATCACCAACATGCATGACCACGATAAAAGTGAAGCAGTGATTGGCTGGTCCTCGTGAAATCAACATCGTGCATTTTACAAAAAGGTGTTATGATAGAATTTTACCAGAGAAAAATATGAATGTTTCATACAATGAACGAGACACTTGTTCTATATACAAAATCCATGTTTATGAAACAAGTAAAAGCTAATTTACGAAAATAAATTTTCAGTGTAGCAATTTGACTTTGACCCTGGCCAAGGCTCAAGCGAGTAGCCGTCCAGGACCTTTGGCCCTATGAAACCCCTAGGGTGGAAAAGTAGTCGTAAATTAGAAAATACCTGAATGATCTCACTAGTCGAAACTACAAATTAAAGCTCAAAAGTCTTAATAGTTTTGAATAGCATTTGAAACGACAATGTCAGTCCCTCAAAATTCTAATCGTGACAAGCAGTCAACTCGCAATAACCGAGAGCAAGACAACGAATCTAAAAATATGTGAGCGCCTTCATCAGTTAAGGGTTCACCGTCCAGGCCACCAAGGGACTCAGAGGGACGGAGTATATCCACGTGACACACGAAAACGATACCCATGCTGCCAAAAAGTGATATTTTGACAAAGAGCTCATGCCCCTAGACCCATCGCCATCGCAGGCAGACTACTGGGCGCGGTGAAAATTTTCGAAGTCAACTTTTTTATGGGTGTTTTACATGGTGTTGAATTATAATGATCCATGGGAATCCTGGGGAAGCGGCAAACAAAAAATAGCAACGGCTGCACAGTGTAATCCGTGTCCACGTAGAGTTTGAGAACGTGATATTAATGACTTTATGCGTAACATGCCATACACCGAAAACGACAAGCAATTTATGCTCGTGTGCGAGTTGTCTGTTTTCTTCTTTTCCGTCTCACTCCCATTCAAGGGGAAATTTATTGTGTCATAAAAATTGTATGAATTAGGCACAGTTCACAAAGGGCCCGTTCCCGCTCATGGCAGGGCCGGATGGAATATGATTCGAGAGTGTATTGCCTCGGGCAGTCGACCTACGAAGGTCACATGGGGCTCTTTTGCGTCTATTTTGGGGTGGTAAGTTTTTCCGAGAATATTCGTTCTATTTGATACGGAGCGACACTGGGCTGATGGGTATCAATCAAGATAACGAATGGTGAGAATTCTGTTGTTTCAGATCGTCCTAGTTAGTGGCAGACAAATAGGGAGTTTTCGTTCGAAATTAAGTCGGATGAACTGTGGTTTTATGTTCTCTGGTGTTTGTTGGGAACGCAGATTTGACGGGAAATAAAACAGTAGTTGATTGACATGCGGAATTTCTCCGATAACGTCACATTGATTTATGTTCTATTTGTTTGGTTATGAAAAGCGTTGCGCTTCTACACCTGCTCAAGAGACTTATTCCGTAATGCCATCGTAAATCACTTCGGTACTTACTACAGATCAACCAAATATAGAAAGAATTGCGTTCTGTTTCCTAAATAGAGTTTTGTAGAACTATTCTATTCATGGTTTTCTACATTGGCGGAGCTAGACAATAAGACTGGGAGGGGCCCGAAGGATTTGGTTTTGTTTGTTTGTTGGGGAAATAGTTTAGCAAATCACCAACCAAGGTTGTTTTGAGTTGAAACACATAGAACAATTTCCGTTAGTTTTGGCGAACTGTATGTTGATGGCGCCACTTGTTCGCCTCGAGATTTGATAGACTGTCAATTTTAGTTTGGCGAAACTTAAACTAGGCGGCGTTGTTTTTCCAACGGTTTGCTTTTAAAAAAATTCACAGTAAAGTGGAACAAAAATGTTCGAGCATGGATGTCTGTTCTCTGTGGTAGAACTCTATGAAAAATGCAATGCAAATTTATAAATTCTATCGAGCAAAGTTTCAGAAGGAAGTTTAAAATTTTTTAAGGAGAATTCTGAGGGTTATTTCATCAAAAACCTACTGAAAACTTCACAGCAGTTCGAAAAAAGAACATCCATGGGTAATTTGAGGTTAAACTATAGAATTTTATTGGCATTGATGGTATTCCAGGGCATCGAAATTCCATGGAAATTTCTCGAAATTGTTTGAAGGTATGGCTAAAAAAATTTAACAACTACAGTACACTCACGTCTTTTTTTACACGGTTTATATACGGTTTTTTTACGGCGATTTTTTAAATAACGCGGTTAAAAAGCTCAGAAGCCTAAATGTTTTCTGAGGATGTACACATGTACAATCAAAAACTAAAAAAAGATGGTGACTTCCGGTTTGTGAAATTTTTTCAAATAGTCAAATAGTCAATAGTCAAATTCGGATATTCTCGGAACGAAGCCGACGTGTATAGGTCGGAAATCGATGTCCGACGCCATATGTAATGATGACATCTAGAATTGGGTAATCCCATATCAATCGTTCATGAGCCGATGAAGGAATCTACACCCAGAAGTTGAAAAGATTGAGAAAATAGCACCAGCAAAAAATGCCTAAAGCGTTCTTTAAATAAACGAAGCTTCGCAAGTGTGTGCGAGCAACAAGTTGCATACAGCTATTGCCGGATGGAACATATATTTACTTCATTGCTGTATCGCTTCAAGTGATCTTCATTGCTGTATCGCTGCTGAACAGTTAGCATGTAGAGTCGTCACGCGTTCGATTTCCGGTTATGGTTTCCGATGAGCTTTTGGAGATTTGGAATCCATTCTCACATTCCACAATAAAATGCCAGAAAAACAAATGCAATCTTTATTTCAAATGGTTCATTTCAAAACTCTATAAAACCAATTCTGGAGCTCAACAATCAGGTTATAGAATTCTCCCGTATTTCATGGCGTTTATTTGAGTGTGACGATACACGAACGACAAAGCAGAAGAAGAATGTACGCTGGCTGTACGTTCGAACTTACTTGACACTAGCGGGCCGCCTAGGACTAGTAGAAAAAAAAATCTTGTTGAAAGCGTTTTAGATAGAAAAGTTAATACCAATTTTAGGACTCTGGAAGTTAACCCTAGAACCCCCCTCCCGTGGATACGCCACTGTTTACGATACATTTTTAATCTACATAGATATTCTAGCGTTTCGCATCTACAGCATTTGTTCGACCTTCCGTCGATATTATAACAAATTAACGGCGCCTAAATCTAACCGCATAGTCGAACGATCAATCATGCACCCCGTATGGCCTTGCACGCACTGATCTTTCTCGAACCTCTCCGAACCTTTATCCACCATGCCGTGCATGCGTGTAGGTAGACGACAATATTCGATCTGGGAACAGTGGTAGTGGTCACGTCAACGGTGAGTTACCGATGGACAGCTATAGTTGACCGATCCGTCCAGTGACATCTATAGATCTATAGTGACCTATTAGCGTGATGAACAGCTGATTTGTTTTCGTTGTCGAACAGCATTTACTTCTAGGATGTCGTTTACATAATTTTGGGAAAACGTGACAACCCATACAAAAAAATACAAAAAATTAAGGTCCATAGAAAAAAGTTAATTTTTGCGTGACATAATTAACGGACGTTCCCTAATTTAAATTGAAAAGCTCTACAGGAATGGTTTTTTCGGCAAAATTTTTCATTCTTTTGTTTAATTTGTATAAGAAAATCAATGTTTTAAAAAAATTATAGATGGTAGATCAGATGTTATTTTGAAGACTGTGCTTAAAAATGTATTAATTCAAAGTAAAGTACAAGAACCACTTACACTGGGACAAAAAATCCAAACAAACTTCATAGAGATTGTGAATAGTGTTAAATTTCAAATTAGAAATATAATAAGGTAAAATCCTCTGGGGGTTACCGATTGATGAGTGGCCGGCCCCCTAGGCACCCTCATTACTTACGCCAATGATTGTTCATTCGAAGCTTAGCCCCGAAAATACCTTCTTTAGTATGCAATACTGTATATTGGAATGAATAATTTACCATCTTCGAGGGAATCAATCAACAAAATATGATTTCTAACAGCACACTCCTTGTGCGCCCCTCGCATGATCATTTATCTCTGCCAACGGTTATTGATTTCACTCATCTGAAAAATTGGATCGATTCCAATGGCTCCGGCTTAGTTCCCCACCGAGCCGCCGAAGGCCAAACTGTGCCGCATGTTGTATTTTTCCCAGCAAGCATTTGTTTTAGAACCTTTTCCTAATCCTACTCGCTCGCTGCAGCTGCCACACAACAATCTGACAAAGCAAAATGCCTCCCACTAAAACAAACATAATTTCGTTAGCGAATTTGTCATACTTGTGCCTGCCTACCGCCGCCATGCCACCATATGTAGGGCTGACCTGTTTCAAATTGGACCAAAGCACATTTCTCCAGAAATTCTACACGACAAATGGAAAGCAAATAGTTGTTGGAATGATAACATATAACCGTGCGCTGCTGGCTTCGTAGCGACAGAACAACAACCAATACGAAAGCTTGATACAATAGCCCCTATAAAGGGGGGACGAGGAAGGGAGAGGGTGGTCGTGAAATTGGGTCGACAAAGTCTGGAAAATAAAAGGCTCACACAAAGCAACCCCACTGAAATGATGTATCTGAGTTTGACACTCCCTTTCTGGATCCCCCCCTTTAAGGTTGTAAGGGCCCAAAGTGCGTACGTAACCAAACTCAGCAGAAGGGGAAGGATGGGGGGTTGGCAAACAATTCATCAGTGTACGCGCTCGCCTCGGTTGTCTATCGCTCAAGCTCAGCCCTATCACCGGAGGCCGGAAAGGGAATCCCCTCGAGGGTTCAATAATACTGCACCGTCAGCATATCTCTCCCGGGGCGGAAAGGACCACCGCCATCCGGTGAACTATCAACTGTGGGCAAACGACGACGACGACGACGACGAGCTCCTGGCTGTCCTGGCTGGCAATTTATTTATTTTACACATATTCATCATATCAAATGTGTACTGTCAGTGACAGTGCCATTTCACCACAGCAAGGGCGGAGAGAGGTGGTCCAGGGGTGAGAACATGAAAGTGGAAAATATTCAGCACAAATTGATATCGACAGGCCAAGCGAGCGCTCTGACTTCCGGGGAGGTTTAGCTAATGTGTGGACCTTTTTCGGCACTAAGTGTGCCACCTAATGGCGAGGGAACCATCATCATCGTTGCTAAAAGTGGTGAAGTTATAATTATTGGACGAAGACAAATCGTTTTTGGCTAATGTTAGCAAATGAAGATTAAGGTTGGTTTTTGAATTGTAGTTTGAAACTTCATAATGGGCAACGTTCGTCCTACTGCCCTTTTCGTCAAATGAGGGAAATTCCATTTCAGCTCCAGTCCTCATTGGGGGGCGGTCGACATTTGCCCCAGAAGGCAACTGGCAAAGATACGATAGCATGTGTTCGATTTTCCGCCTGTTGGGCTCATTCGTACATTTCCCAGTCAGGCGGAGGCCCGTATAGAGCCGTCGCTCGACTCGTCCTGGATGACGGAAGCAGGGCACACGGGAATCCGGTGAAATGTGAATGATAAATAAACAAATAAATTTGATTAATATTTCTCGGCTACTTCCATAAATTGTGCCTACATGAAATGTTTGCATGTCTTCGAAAGAGTGAGAGTGAGTTTTTTTTGTTCACGTAGAGTTGTTTTCCGACATGAGTATCTCACTCAACCATTTCCCCCGTTCGGGATGGTTGCGATATAGCGTGAAAGAGACGATCATGATGAGCAGACGCAATTGCTGTGGGTTGTACTTTGCTGTACGCCAGACACAATTTATGAATCATATTATTTTTTTAGCGGAAATGTGTTTGTTTTTATTTTTATTTGCGGTTGACTGCCAATGGAGGTTTATTTTGATGTCCAAATGATGGAATTTTCGTACAAAACTCATTGGCAGCGGGTGAAATGCGAACATTACTCGGTTCATGAATTTTGCATTACTGGAGGCATCGTTTGCGCAAAAAGGATGTTTCACTCTTCTCACATGGATGGGTATTGACTCTTCTTCTTGCTGGCATTTCAAACGTATTGCGTATCTGATTATTGCTTGTTTTCAACTTGGTGATTCTAAAAGCACTTCCACAGTTATTGAAGAGGAAGGTAGTTCGTGGAATCTTCCGGTTTGCTTCTACTTATCATTTTACTTGAGCTATCTGTTTACCTGATTTACCTGTTGATTTGCAAAATTTTAAATACGTCTGCATTGTTGATATAACTCAATGCAATATTCCTTCCACTATATTAAAAATTGGTTGAGCGGTTCTCAATTCATTGATGCTTTTGACGACACCGCCATTCAACTTCAGCTTCGTCTTCATAATAGCCCGAAATCTCTCTATCGGTCTGAGCTGGGGACAGTTTGGTGAGTTTAGTTTTTTCGGTATAAACTGAATCCCGTTGGTTTCACACCACTGTAGCACTGTTTTACTGTAATGACAGCTTGCATTATCTGGCCAATATATGACAGGTTCATTGTGGGATCTGATGAATTGCAATGCAATTCGCATTTGGAGACATTCCGTTCTATACAGCTCTGAATGAAATGTCTTATCAGTGATGACAACTCTGGTCTTGCTACAGCAGCTACAGATGCCTTGCCAAATAATGTATTTACGTGCAAATATATCTGCAAACACAAACCTGTATTTGGCAGGAACATCTTCCTGAGCCGTAGCCAAGTAAAATTTTGGACCCCGGTAGCTGTTTGAAATTGCCCTTAACATAGGTTTCGTCATCCATGCGGAGACAGCCATTGAATTTTGTCAACACCTGATCATATAGTTTTCTGGCACGGATTCTGGCCACATTGTTCTGCTTTTGATCCCTATGTGATTGTCTACAGGCACGGTATGACTTGAAGCCTTCCCGAGGACGAATCCGTTGCATGGTACTGCGTGTGGCGAGAAACTTTTTGGCCAAATCGCGGTCTGAAATGTTGTGGTTTGCCTTAATGTTCTTGATGACTTTGTTCCGGAGTTGACGGTTGACAGGCCTTGTTGTATTGAGGATCTACGATTTTCAGCAGGGACATTCCGCCCTTGCTCCATAGAATTGGTCAATGTACAGCGCGAAGCTTCAAAGAAGCGGCCGTTTTGGCCCCGTTGAACGTACAACGGTTTTTACGTGACGGAACTCATCACTATGATTGCTATTTGCCGACACCTAGGCAAATTGATTAGCAAAGGACTCAGCGATGAGCTCCGATTGGCTAGTGTTACCGGAGTCCAATTTAACGACTTTTTCCACATTGCGGTCCTTTCCACCAACAGACTTTACCTTCCTCCAATGCTCGCTAGAACATGTGGATTCTGATATATCCGCAGAGAATGTCTTGGTCCGGGCAAGTTGAAACTCTATCAACTAAGCAGGTCGAAAAGGGTCATCAGGAGTCATTTTGCGTAGCAGTGTGCAGACTTTTACGTCTGCTCATAACTGCAGTGTGAACATCTGGATTCCCATCTGGGGATGGCGAAACATCTGGATATGGCGATGAGCGGCCACTCGCAGGATCTCAATCCAATCAGTTGGGATGAATATAGAGTCTTTTTTAATCTGATGGGTGACATCTTCCCGAGGCTGTTCCAGTCCGCCTTGTTCAAGTTCTACCACAGCAATGTCAAAGTAGGCGGGAGGCCTACAGTCTGTGACAAGACGATAGGTAGGTGGTCGCTAGCGTGTAAGTCATCTAATACTTGCCAGTTAAACTGGCAAGCCACAACCCTGGAGGCGATGCACAGGTCGATCGCGGATTCGACTCCAGTGGAGAAGTCAATCCGCATCGGTTTGCCATAATTTAGTACCGAACAGCCGACCTGTCCAGTAGCTGAATGAGCCGCTTGCCGCGAAAGTCATCTTTGTGTGATCCCCGCGAGGGGTGGTACTCATTCAAATCGCTCAGGATTACATAAGGTTTAGGCAGTTAGGAGACGACGTCTTCCCTGCTGTTCCTTGCCGACCCTACACCTCAGAGCCATATATAAGCTTACTACTGCAAGCTTCATAGGAAACTGTATTATGACCGCAGTGACCTTCAACTCAGTGCCCAGTAGTAGTACGCTATGCGGTATATCTTCTCTAACGGCCAGTCTACAACCGTTGCGTTTTTGTGAAGCTTGATATACTACTTTTCACTTATCTTCGAGGTAGACGAGGGTTTCTTGGAGGGACATGAAGCAAGGGTTAAGCCTACTTGCCATAACTTGGATCTCGGATAGCTGTGATCTCAACATGTACGCGTTCCATTTCATTACAACGTTCCGTGGTTTTACATCAGTCTATTGCGTGGAAGCAGATATGATGTTAGGCATTGTTTTCGTGATCCGTCGAGTCTGCCTTTCTAGAGCTTTGTTCCTCCTTGTTGCATCTGAATTATCGGCAATCTGCTTTGTCTTACGGCAGGTACGTCAACCGCACTGGATTGGGTGTTCTTGCCTATTCGTTCGAATTCATCCGCCATGACTCTATGAGGGATTTCTTCTTGTCTTTAAGGCGGCGACATCCCTGATCAGACTATCCACCTGGTTCTTAAGGAACTGTTTTTCCTCATCAAGGCCAGAACCAGATTTCTCAGGGTCTGACATGGGATCTGTGTCAACTGTCTTGGATGGACATCCTCTTGGACACCGTCAGTCTCGCAACGCTTTTTGTTGCTAGTGTTTTTAAAGGGACCGGTATCCACACCTACACTTTTGGTGTGTGCGGTTCCCTTGTTGCTAACACTAGCAACCCACTGTTCATCAGTGTTACCAGATCCACTGGTTTTAGGATCGACTTCCTTGCCTTAAGCCTGGATTATCCTTGTTCGATTTTTGCTGTTTTACTGAGAGGCGGCAACAGACGCGGGGGTACTAGTCCCCCGAGAATTGTTCTCCTTGTTTAAGACCTTCTTCGCGTCTCGGAAGGAGACACCCAAGTTGGGCCTCAATTTAACGACAGCAGTTTCCCTTTGCGTAAATTTTGCATTTACGGCTGGTTGGCTGGTGATTTCCACGAAATTTTGATTACATGATCTTTTATACACACTTTGCGGTAATCTCATGCTCCGCTGAGCAGACCCAGCATCGGGTCTTCCTCTTATAACCAGCTTTATCATGCCAGAACTCATAGCAGTTGTAGCACAGGCGTGGAATTTTCAAGAATTGTTTGCTCTCTGTTTGCTTTCAAGAATTGTTTTAGTCTCAAAAATCGTGAAATGATAATTAACCAAACCTATAAATCATATGGTAAAAGACTCCCTTCAGTTTCACCTTAAGAGTTGGATGCAACCCAATCTCATCTTGCGTTCGAGATCCGCTTTAGTTTTTCAGCATCAGCAGAACCACTGACTTCAAACACGAAGCTTGTTCAACCGTTCTCGGTGTGCGCATCAACGAATGCTCAACTAAACGTTGGACAGTTAATGCCACATCGAGATGGTCCCACGCCATGCCTTCCATACGGAGAACAATCTTATCGCAGTTATTTTCAGCCAGGGTTCGCTGACTCTCCGAAGTCAAATGTTGGGTTTCCATGGCATCTGATTCTTACGGAGCTGAACCTCTCATGTTGAAGCCGTCGAAGTCGAGTGCATGCTCTATTCTATTAGGGGATGCAAAAGCAGATCCGTAGGTCACCCCAATCACCCGGGCCGGAAAACATAAGACGGCAGATTCCATTGGTATGCCGAATCGCTACGTTGCTACCTCGTGGAAGTATCAAGAAGGTCCATTTGCGCCATTTGAGTCCATATTCAACCAGAGCCATTAAGAATCCACCGTCTACCTATTTATAGTCCGGTCGATAAACTGACTTCTACCAGAAGGGTTGAGCACAGTAGTGGGGACCCTAAGGCAAGACTAGGAACACCCTGCACTAACTCAGCTCCTTCAGAACATCCTGGACTTGTTCGCATACTAGGCAATTACGCGTCATTGCCTAGCACCCCACCGGGCACTTCGTGGAGGTAAGAGTCAGAGTTCAGACGCGATGAGGTCACAGGTTAACAGATTGACGACTGCGGTCGGACAACTAGACACGAGTGATCGTCAGTCGGTGCGAATCAAAACAAACCCAAAAAGGAGAGAGTTCCTCTCCATGTGCGCATCAGTAAACAGAGTGCACCAATAGATCGCTAGAATAACTATACAAGCCACAGTGGTACATGAGCGTCTTCCAACCGGGCATTTTGCCTGTTGAAGTGGCGGACTTGTCCGTTGGTTCGACCTACCCCGCAGTGGGATGTTAGGCAAAAATGTCGTTGGTCGAAATACCACTGTACACATGCCCTTTTCGCTCAATTTTCCTAAAACATCTAGTTACATTTCCAAGCCTGCCGCACTAGTGGAACTATCAAAACTTTCTCTTCATATCTTTCATTCTAGCCAAAAACATTGTTTGTTCACTCTTGGTGCCTCATAGTGATGAGCGAACATCTCCTTCATCATAATCGTTACTCCTCGCACGGAGTATATATAACATAACAATTAATGTATAGACACGAGTGTTCATTTGTGTCTGCGTTCACCTGGCATGCATGTTAGTGTTGCTTAAGTTACGCCCCTCCGCTCCCCACCCCGCAAATAAAGAGCTGTAGAGATTGATAACTTCATATTAATTAATCAAGTCTCTTCTCACGAGTGACCATGACTAGTGAGATCAGCGACGGATTCAATCAAATCAGCTCTTTGCTGCTGGATTTCACTAGTCTGCCAGAGAGTCCACTTTTGTTCGCTTGCCCCGTCGTTTTACTGCCTTCTCTATAACTAAGTTCCGTTGGCGAGACTCGGTTTCATTAGTATTTCACTCTTTTTGCTGTGTACGCAGCTCTTCCAGCGTATTTTCGCTAGCCTCGATAAGGGCATTCTTGATGAGTGTCCATTGCTTTTGAGCGTTGTCGTCTAAAACCCATAGATTTTATAGTGGAACCTTTTGGACCTCACCAATAGCTGTCCTTTTGGTGTAAACTGGTATGATTTTTTTGCGAACGTAGTAACTGAAGACCAAGTGGGATCCGACTCTTGCATAGAGATCTATCGCCTGTAGAGCAAAAGAGTGGTAGACTGGCAAAAAAGGAAATACCCACAATATTTCAGTGACCTAGTCTGTGGAAACGGGCATGGAACTCTACGTGCCCCGAAATGGAAACGCGAATAAAGCTATTCTGTGAAGCAAAGACAACCCCCAAGGTGGTTGAGGCAGCCTATGGAGAAGCTGCTTTTACATACAAATTTTCATGTTCACGGACAATTCATTGATCGCCATTGTAGCCAGTTATCTGACATGGAAGTATATGTCCAGCTCTCGAGACCAGATGATTCTGACGCAGCTGAGGATAGGGCATACCCGGCTTACTCAAGGATCCGGCTTAGTGGCAGTTTGGCCTACCAAGCATGTGGAGTTCTAACAATGTACAATTGAGGGAATATACTGGAGGAACAGGTCCAATACATAAAGTATTGTATCACGACATTAGGGCGGAGGAAACTCATCAAATCTTCCGGTCCACATTTTGCTATAAGGTATCAGTTGGGTCTTCTCCGATCGCCTGTCAATCAGCCTTATTTGGAAGATGGCTGCATTGAGTTAACTCAAATTATATTAATCCGTTCACTATATCAAAAAACATTGCGATTGGTTAAGCGGATTGTAGATAATGAAATCATTTGGTTTAGGAGCAAGTCTCCTCCGGGTGGTGTTAAATCAATGAGCTTGAACATCAATAGAAGAAAAATTTCCAGAGGCACGAAATACATCCACGGACTTTTATTTTCACCAGGTCCCTGAATCATAGTTTTTGATAAACTAGTGTGAATTGTTCTCTTCATTGTGTTATTAGACTATTATATAACATACAGCTATATGTATTGTTCCATAAATTTTAAGTTGCAATTTCACGAGATAAGGCGCTATAACCTTGACAAATTGTTGCCATACGTTTGGTTCAAATGCCAAAAGTCCGCCCACAGGCAAAAGGAGCATAAACTAATCTTTCTAGCACTTATGCTCCCACCGATAAAATACAAATTTTCACATTTTTTGACTCCATTGATAAGATTAGTAAAGTATTGTATCACA
>JASCZW010014772.1:0-22147 GCA_034211315.2 Aedes japonicus
GGTAATAACTGTAGTTTTCGGTTGTATTCAACCCGTTGTGCAAAACTAGCCTACATCTGATGGGGTAGTCAGCTTCCGGTTATCTCTTGCATTAAATCAGTCTATCTGATTCGTTAACATTAATCGGTTGTGAATGTTTGTAAGCCACAGCGAAATTTGTTCAGGATTTTGTGATTGTGTTGTTGTATGGTTTTCACATTTTCCCTGTACGTTCGTAGCTGCTTGTGTCAGATCTTCAATGGCATTCCTTGTCCGTTCTCATTTCAATTGCGTCTTATATTATCACATACAGAACATAAACAACTTTTGCCATATGATGATCACGATAGGTGGACAACCCGCACTGGTTGAGGAATACTCGCGTGCCTTTAACCGGTGGTTCATGATATCGTTCGCACTTCCTGCCATCAGTTTTGTTGTTTTCTTCCGAGTTGCTAACTGTTGGGTTCAGCCATTCGCGACATTCAGCATTCAGTTTGCTGCTTTCCATTAACCGGGGGATCGTAATAAAACTAGGCGGCTGGATTTAATCTTCAGAACCTAAATCCGCCACAATGAAATGCTGTGATGAATTTCCACCGGCGAAATAGTTTCCGATTCATGTTTCGGAATAGATGGAGAAATCATGTAGCGGTCTCCCTCTTTCAACGACGGCGACGACCGCCGCCGGAACTGATAAGCCTATTATGACAGTGAAAGAAACTTGTTTGAGATATTATTTGAGAAAGTCCCCAAAAGTCATCGTTTCGATACCATTTTCCGCCCACTCAAACGATGTGTTGTTCAACGCTGGGCCCCGCTGCGGGGTGACGATAAGACCGATTGCTTCAATATATAGAACCCCAACGCAGCAACAAAGTTCAGTATTCTTTCGGTCAATTGTCAGGAAGGTATCTTTTTGATCGTTGTGATAACTGCCGAAATAAGAAAAAACCTAGCGAGATCTAAAGATTCCAAAATCCTGGTGACACTGATAGTGTGGCAGTGATAAATAATCGAAATGCACGTGTCTCAATTATTGCCCAAGGGTAAAGATGTGATCAATACCAGTGGTTGCAACCTTGACGATTATGTTCAGCTGTTATATGAAGCTCAATCAGGTTGTCGCCCAGTTTGCAGGTACTGCTCTTTGGCGGTTTCCCAACATATATGTGGCTGAAGAAATCAGATCAGCGTAAGGCACCGAAGATGGAATTATCCCTGGCAGTGATAAAAGTGATGAATGTGACTGGTAAATGTGGGTGTGTCTGACAGTAAGGAATAAGACGTGGGAGGTGCAGAAGGAAGCGCATGGCAATGATTGAGGACATGACGTTGGTTCTATTTCAACCCTTATGCAAGAGCGTTCAGTCTGGATAGCGGTGAAGTTTAGAAAAATGTGGTGTTTCTAATTACAGCGTCCAGTGTTTTCGTTCTAAATGGCATTCAATGGGTCGTTGGTGTTTAGGTGCTTCTTTGTAAGTACCGATAATTTCCCAATTTGATAATGTTAATATTAAATTCTAATATATTCAACCATTTACAGTTTAGTTAATGTGTTTGACCAATTTTGAAAATTTTTAATAAATATTTCATTTATTTGAGAATAATCAAAGTATGCTTGAAGTTCTATTCAAATGAAACAAAACTTATTCGAAAGTTCCATTTATTCTTTTTCTTTAAGTATTTTAAAGCTTATTGCTTTCACAATTCGCTTATTGCTTGCTCTCGACTTAGTGAACTTAATGAACTTCCGCAGTTATTAGATGAGAGTTTTCGATGCCAGCTACCATTTTTGCACTAGAATGATTGTGTGGCAAGTACAATCATACCCTTTGCTCAGAAATTGAAATTTTATAGCATAATTCCTAGGCCAGACCAGGAACCAGACCAGCCACAGCCAGAATGAATTGTTTTATGTGCTGAGGAGGACCCACCGAGGGTTCTGGTGATCAAAGAACTCATCTTTAGTATTCATATAGTTACTTTGCGTCTCTGAAAAAAAAAAACAATATATTTGCAGCATGTTATCATAGAAAATAAACACATAGCAAAAGTTGAACCAATGCTGAAAATGATGTAATATCATTTATCAAATTTTTTATTTCCTGAACTGATGATATATATATATATATATATATATATATATATATATATATATATATATATATATATATATATATATATATATATATATATATATATATGATATATATGAGCAGCTAAGCCGGTAAATTTCGATCAATGCATTTTCTCTCTTGAGATTAAAGTAATTTCAATTCATTTGCTTTCAACGGAAATAAGTGTAACTACTCAAAGCATCATCATCCTAACTGAAGTTATATGTATATAACATGAAATTTATTGTACGATGGTCTCTTCAGCTTAACAAACAGCTCAATACAAGTTAGTGTCACAGGATTCAACAAGTTTACCAAAGATGGCGACAACAACTTTCACCGTCTGGGGCCATCAAATTGACAATTCTGTTGCTTCTAAAAGGCGTTTATCCTGTAAATAAAAAGTACTTTAGTGATTACCACACAGATAAAAAGCATTACAATTTCAATACCTGGATTTTCTTAGGCATAAAGGAATGCGCAGTTACAGCGAAATCGTAAGTCTTTCTCGCTGAAATGAGGTCAGATAAAACGCATTTAGCTGTTGTATGACAGATTACAAACATTGTTGTATGGTGCATGGAAGACTTCATGCTAACTTCGTTTGTACGCCTCTTTAAGGTTAGAGAATTAAACGAGAGGAGGAAATCCTAAGCATATTGTCATTTTCATTTTATTTTTTTTCCCTTCTTCCCATTATACGCTTCCTTTTGTATCCATCCTTCGCATCACAGCCGACAGGATAGAATAATAGCAGTATGGCGCGGTATTAAAAACCAGATTAAGAGATAAAATACCTGAGGATAATACCATAAAATTGTTCAGAATGCGAATGCCAAACTAAGGTAAGACAATACAAATATAGTACCTTTCAAGGTATTCCTAGAGTATCCAAATAACAAGTTTTGGTATTCGAGAGATATTTGCTAGCAATTTTAGGTATTTTGCTTAGGTATTTTAATTTTAATCTGAGCTCTTCCATACCAAGGCCAGTTATCAAGATCAACATTAGGTTATTCATATGTTGTTGTCTCCTGCTCGGGAAGAAGGAACGTTTTAAAATATGAAGACCTGAGCAACAACACCAGATGACAGTTTAAAAAGCCGATGTCATAAATTAATCGGCTGGATCATTGCGATTGTTTGAATGGCGACAGAATTGTTTCTATTTCAAAATTCCTTGATCCAGATTTACATTCGGCCGCCAGCACTTTGCCGATTTATTAATTTTACAATGACGCAATCATGTTTGCTTAAAAAGTCGGGAACGTAAAGTAGGATTTCGTATAAAGTGTGATGTGACGAAATTGGTTGAGTCGTGACGAAAGTGGTACGATTGAATTTATTTTTGCCGTCCCATTTCAACTCATTTCTTCATGTGCACAGGGCCCCTCACATGTGTTGGTCGCAGGCCATAGAAATTTACTCGTGCTTTTGATAGTGTGCGGTGTCCGCTAGCATGTTAAAATATAATATCGCCATGATGTTTTGACGTGCAATGCCGATGTTTTGACGTGCAATGAGATGCCATATGACGGACCTTCGATGGACGGACGTCTTATCGCTGCAGCAAAACAGACAGACTAACTGACGTAATGATGGACGCTTGATTCTTATTGTTATTCGGCAATTTCTTTGGGCTTACACAATTTCTTTGAATTTTACACATATACTGAGATTTAAGCTCAAATTGCTGTGCTACACACAACCAAAATGTTATGTAAATTTTAAAGCATTGAGACCGACAAATGCAAGCGTCGCCTAGCACATAAGAATGAATTGATAGAGATTTTAGAAAATAAGTTCAACCAAACACACTTTTTTGTTAACGTCCGTAATGTACAAGGATGCCAGATATTTCGATGAAAAAGACAGCGTAGTAAGAGAGCGAATTATATTATTTTCGTTATATATATATATATATATATATATATATATATATATATATATATATATATATATATATATATGATTACGTAAACATTTCTGCACTTCTATTTCTTGAGTTGTATTGCAACCTTATGACACTTAAGCCTGACGCATTCGCATAGGTAACACAATTTTCTTTATTTATTTATATATTTTTTTATTTTTCTAGAAACGTTTTTTCTAATTTGTGTTTCGAATTATAACTTTTAGGTTATCATAAGATAAAATTAGAAAAGATAAACCAGATTTTTTCATTTATCCAAAAATAACCATTAAATTACAATGAATTACAGATACAGCTTTCTGTAACATAAATTGAAAAGTTGAATTCAAAACATTTATTTTCATTAAAAAATAAATAAATGAAACTTATTCTTATAAAATAAAAATGTTTAGGTAAAAATAATTTTGATGTGGTTTGAGTTGAGGGGCTGTCAACTTGCGATATCTTCCCAATTTATCTCTCGATTTTAAAAAGGAGCATTTTTTATTTTTGTTATATCCCGTACGTATATTTAATAGACTATTGAGTGTTATTTTGCGTATAATGTGTTTTACGGAGTATTTCAAGCTAGATATAGGAACTCTAGTATAAGACTATAAGATTTTTTTTTAAGCCCACTTACTTTGAACTTTTCTAACTGTACCTTTTTAGGTAGAGTCAATTCGTATTTTGAGGTATACAGGCGGAGGTATATATTTTACAAAGCTTAAATTTATGGTTTAGCTGATAGATAGGGTTGATTGCTTCTTGGTCAAATACTCAGCAACTCTTTTTTACGGTTATTTTCTCAGATATAGATTTGTATCTTAGATATAAGACTAAATGTATTATACTTAACACTGTTATACTGTTGATCAGTGTTGGTAGAGAGAAAGATTTTAATTTTTCCACACACTAGGTAGAAACTGCACGAGAGGTCTTCTTCTCTGCTGTTACCTCTTCACCTACCGTGTTTGCATGCGAGGATTGCGCATGTGAGTGGGAAAAAATGGTTCTTATTCACACAACTTACTCGATCCGCTCCAGAAGTGTGAAGAAGAGCTCTCAAATTCATAGAAGCGAGGTGCAGATAAATTCCACTGACTCGTGCGCCCCAGTGAGCTCACTGGATGGGGCTCTTCTGCTATTATACAGCGGTGATAGCAAATTCGCTTCGACCTCACATAACAAGCGAAAATACTAAAGAATGTTTCTTACGCTGCCTTTTTCGGAAAATTTTACAAATCCGATGACGTTTTCACTTACTCAACCTGGTAACGCAGCAGAATCACCGAAATTATGCACTGGCGCGTTCTCGCGCGCAAGTGTACGCGGCAAACGACTCGCAGGCGAGAGCACTTGCACTGGCCAGAAGTTGAACTCAATTTGAGAGGCCACTTCACTCAGTCGCATGGGAACTGCTACTCAGTTTCGTGAAAAGTGGAGTAACTCATAGACTGAGTAACTCCACTTTTACGAGAACTGAGTCGCAGCTGCTATGTGACTGAGTAAAGTGGCTATTGTTCCCGCCGTGCGGGCAAAGATAGATGAAAGCACGCGAGAGCGGTCGTTTAAAGAGCGAGTGATTCCTCACCCCAAGCCATTCCATCACAGGCGCACACTTTCCAATTTGTCTTTTACCACCGAATAAATGGGCACTTTACTTTATCTGCGGTGAGTTATGGTTGCATCCTTTATAAAGGTACAAATCTCACGCACCAGCGTAACATTTGTGCGAAATTCCATCTCTTCTGTTGGTACACGAAGGCAATGACATAATCTTGCACAAACTCTTAGAAATCCATGATAAGAGACAGTTAGCACGAATAATACTTAGGGTGGCACATTTGCCCCTTATCCCCATACATACACCAAACCAAGGACAATAGATATGAAATACTATTTTGCAGAAAACACTTATTTTCAATACAACCATGATGTAAGCTTTCCCAAATTTAGGTGGTTTTCCAGAAGGTGGTGAAGGTGGTGATTAAAGCGTGATAATTTAATGATCGAATGGCCAATAGATCACATTTGAAAATCATTTAACCGTTCCATAATAGTTTTTATCATAATTCGTTTTGTGAAATATTGTTTCGAGCACAGTCAATACATCTGGCAACGTCTTAAAGTAGAAAATCAGAAGAAAAAATTCGTATGAGGACTACATTTAATAATAAATCTATCGAATGAGACGATGTTGCATCCACGAATATACCTTATTTGGTGCTTCAAGACCGACAATTTATCCATATCCTTCAAAAGTTATTAATTTTATGAAATGAGTTGTTTAACTTTTCGTCATAACTATTTCTAAACTTCGTATAAAACTTATCTAAGTAAGTGTTTATCTAGTTGAATATCGCTTACAGCTCAAATACTTTCTGAGTTATAACAAAAAATGTAATCGGTCGCTACATATTAGGCTGAATTATGGGAAACATACCCTATTTATTTTATTTGACTTCAATACCATAACCGCACGCTCGCACCTTACGCTCAACTCCACTCATTAAGTTTTGTACAACATCTGGCTGCAGCTTATGTTGTACGAAAACCCACTTTTTCTCCATGTCTTCCTCAGATTTGACCTCCTTGGGATGCTTCCGTAGTGCCTGCTTCATAATATCCCAGTATAGTTCGATGGGCTTTAGTTCCGGTACGTTTGTGTGTTCTTGGGTACGAAAGTAAGCCGGTTGACTTTGTAACACTCCAGGACAACATTTGAATACTTGCAGGAAGCTAGATCCGGCCCGAAAATAGTAGCTTCAACAGAGGAACCAGACGCTTCTGCAGACACACTTTGAGGTAGATCTCCTGTTGACTCATGAGCCAAATCATGTATTTTTAGGAAACTTTGAACTGTGCATATGTTGCCGGGCGATCTGGCACTGCTTCCTTTTCCCACAATAGGGGATGGGTGTTCATCATTTCTTCCGGAATCAAACTCGCCAATTGATAATGCTAACCAGTCGACCTGACGGATCGGTGGTCAGAATACGACTCATTTTATTCAAACCATACCTAAACATAAACCTAAAATTTTAGTAGGGTAGGGTTCAATGGATCCGGATTCACCTTGATAAGTGATGTGATCATATAATATAGTTCATTTAATTCAGGGGACAAAAAGGATAACAATTACCTGTTTCGCTCCGCGTTTTTGAGAGCACTTACCAACTCTCAATTGTCTGAAAATCCCTTGCAAGGTCCAACTGGTTAGCGTTCTGCTTTTTCTGGGGTACCTAAATGATGCCTATCCAAAACTACCACGCTTGCCCCATATGGCTTTGCAGGTGAACGAAAGTAGCATCGTGTCTCGAACTTAACTCCTCCAACTGTGGAACTGTATCTACAGCAATGCCATGTCGGTAATGGAACTGGTCCGTGGTGGAACTGGTTTACCAAGAGAAGTTCGCCGAACATCGGTGTTTGTAGGATACCGGGTGTCCGGAGAGATTTTCCCGAGTCCTGGAGTTGAGTATGGTAGACAGGTACAAGCCGGTTGAGCCAAGAATGGCTACGGTGGCGATACAGTTAAGGGTCAAACATGAATTACTCCGATAATAATTGTGTTATAATATCGGAAAACACAACGGAAGAAAATGCACGTCAAACTTGCTACCCTAACCTATTATGGTAATCTGAATAACCGAAAAAGTTCGAATCAAAAGATGTATCGGAATAAGGTGACGTCCAAGCGTATAATTGCTTCATGACTGAAAAAACAGCCTTCCTCTTTCCATCCACGAAATCGTTAACACACCTCTTGTGATCAAGGTTGTCAATATTGTCAATTGCATTTTTCGACAACTAATTATCGTTTCTCTTAGGAAAAACGGCAAATAAATCAGTAAAATGGAAAGCGCTCACCCGGATAATCAGCAACAATCAGCAAACGTGTACCAATCGGTTCGTTTTCGAAATCCATTTACACCGGATTTTAGTTCTATTCAACACACAAATGATGTTTAGGTATGACTCTGGTCATAAACACAGCATCCACTATCACACGCGACGGTTATTATTGAGATTCTAATAAGGATAAATTTCATCACACAAAAAATACTGAAAAAACGTGACAGCTCACCAAAGCCCCCGTTTCATATGCGAATCTGTTTTTGTCAACAAACTCACTCAGCTGTTTAAGGCAGCTGGTGTGTTTTTGATCGTGTAAATATTTTAAACAAAGCAAGCAGAGAACTCTTCCTTGATTACAGCTCTAGGTGACGAATCACCCAGAGGCGTGAAAAATTAGGGGCCATTGTGGTGATCCGTGATGCCATATATGAAGACCAGATTTGGTCGCCATAGAACGTTTCTGCTTCCTTACTTCCTCCGAAACATTAAACTTGTGCTGGGCGTCGAAGAACAATATCACCGGAAGCTGCCGGAAGTCCGCAGCTTGACGTAGGCTCATCATCCACGATGGGACAATGAGGCTTCGTCAGCATCTAGGTGTATAGTTTCAGGGCACGTGACTTTCCCACCGTATTTTGCCGTTCGTCTCAATTTGGAGCCTTCTGCACTTTGTACGAATGCAGTCCATCCCGGTCCTTTTTCTCTGAACGAAAAGACTTGGACGATACAATTTTTTGAAGACATTCATGAACGAAGCATTGGGATTCCACAGACACGCTTTCAGGACGTAGCTCAGGATCATCGTTTATAGAACATCCATTCTGACCGCATTTCTCCCTTCCATTCAATGCTCAGAGTTTTAGTAACTTTTAATCTCACCGTTGGCTGCATGAATCCGAGTTGTTCTTCGATGTTCCGATGAGAGTTGAGGATTTTCCGGGAGCTTGCGCAAAATCAATTTGCGACGTTACTTTTTGGGTGACGCCATTTTTTCCAGTATTCGGAAAACTGACAGTGATAAAAATAACAGTATATTCTACCCAAATTTTTAAAAAGAAAATACCGAATGGGTAATTTTCTACAGCGTTAATTTCGTGATGCAATTTGATCGGCGCACTTTTACTGTTTGAATGGTGCTAACTTCTTTTCGATACACTCTTTAAACAATATAAGAATCTTTGGAATGGAGTCGTTGTAAAGATGTGTATAAACGATATCCGATAGCCTTTTTGAATTGGTAAAAAATCGGTAAACGATAAAACAATAGGGTAATTTTCAGCACAAGACTGAAGCTGAAATTGTTTGTTTGACACTTGCCCAGGGGAAATTGCCAGATTTGGACTCGGACCAAAACCTTTAAATCGACACCTCATATTGACCACCGATTTTCATATCTTAAGATCAAGATTATGGATCTTCTGCTTCAACTACTTCTTAGCTTTAAACTTGGCAATCTTGACGTTTGACCAGAGATTGTTATTTGACGCGACATTTTTAAGAATACTTAATGAGAGTGGCTCTTGGATAATTTCCATGCCTGGGATGATGAAACGTTTCAACAATATCAACAGCTTTGAAATCTCAGAATCACAAGTGTATTCCTTGACCACCACAATAAATGCACGATAATCTCTACGGCAACAAATCACATGAGCTGGGTCATTTCATCCAACTCAACTACCCACCAACTGAAACGATGTTACAACAACATTCCCCATAGGGTATACACACAGAAATCAGCAACGCATAATCCTCCACTGGCATCCTCCTGCCTAACATGATAATCACTGTCGCCGGTGTCCAGTTTAGCACAACAGCCTTCAAAATCCTTCCTTATACCGTCGTCATCGTCGTCGTCGTCGATGTCGACGTCACTGACCATCATCGATTCAAATTTCTCATTTTCCCCTTTTGCTCGCCAACAGGACCAACACTAGCCTGCGGTGGCACATCGTTGCTGAAAACGACCACACTGATCTCGCCGGCACAGATTGGCACTAATGGCGCCGCCACGAGCTGTAGCTACAACATACGCGCCATTAATTTACGCGTCTGTCAGGTAGGTGGTGGTGGTCCTTAAAACGGAATCCTCCGAATCTCAGTGAGACACGCCTTTCGGAGACTGTGGCTTCTGGTCTGTGACGACGAACACGATATTTCAAATTTAAATTCAACAGAGCCTCGCACCCTGCCACGCGCCTGTTCCTCGTCACAGAGAGCACGATTTTGAATCTCCGGTTGATTGACCTTTCTCACGCACTTGTGTTCGTGTCATCCTTTTCCGCCCACAGCTACGCTTGGATTTCAACTCGTTCAATCTGGCACCACCGACGATCAGCCCATACCCGGCATGCAACATCGACACACTTTCGATTGCGAATTTAGATTTCAATTTGTGCGGTGAAAACAGCGGACAGCACAGTAAGTTATTAGATCTGAGAGCCTGGGAGCTAAATTGGATTTGCGGCTAAATGAATCTCTCACTCTTGCACCTTTTTGCAGTTTACGTCCCGTTTAGTCCAACGCTGGCAAACATGACATTGACCATTAACTTCAATCTGGGTGCTCGGATTCCGGGACAGGTTGGACCCTACTGGAACGTTCGCGTACAGCAATTGGAGTGCCCGGTTGGGGCTGCGTTTGCTTCAAAAACTGCGATCCGCACCGAGTCACTGGTCAAAACATTCCACAACGATTTGAGTGAACTTGCTCCAACGGGTTGCCTTCAGTATCATACCACCTCGACCGGAATCATCAAATCATTCAACTTCAACAATGGAGGCCCTTACATTGGCGACATGAATTATGCCATCTGCTTTCGAAGGACTCGTGCCAACTCGGCGCTGAAATTGTTCGCCGATGTGTTTGAGCTTGCTGCCGGTGACGAAACGGGATATGACAGTTCGTGCTTTTCGAACATTGAAACCCCCGGTCGGTCGGAAGACTTCCTACATATTCCGGAAGGGATTGCCCAGATGGATCAAACCGTACGGGCGAATCGGTTCTGCGGAAAGAGCATTCATCAGAAGTCGGTGGAAAGTAGGTTTGCCTAGGGTTTGGATACTTGACAGTTGATTCAACAATGTTATTTTCGTTTCAGCATCTTCTCCAGGACCTTTTGTTTTGTACTTCAACAGCGATACCACCTACGGTGCCAATGGGGCAACTGAAACCGGATTCCAACTTTCCTACCAGATAGTATAAACGCGTACCTAATTAAGTGTCTTCTGTTAGGACCAATTGTGTCCAAAAAAAAAAAAATACCTCCGAGACATGTTTGCTTTCAATAATAACACATAAATCTGGCATGCTGAACGATAGAAGAATTTTACACCTTATTTGTTACATTCTATTGATGTGTACCTGCGTCAAATGAGGAAGTCATTAAATCCAGCAGCGGCCAAAGCTGAATCTTCGAATAACATTGTGTCTTTTGACTAGTGCTAGTTAACTTATTTGTAGTTTGTAATTGCTATGGAAATAATACAATTCACTTGCTTTAATGGTTGTTATACACCATCGTGGCTTACGTTTACAGGGAACCGATTACTGTTTTAACTTCAAGTCTTAAAAATATGAAAATGGTATTTTGTGCTTCTTACGTTTGGCTAAACGAGATGTGTAAAAAGAAATTATGTTGGTATTCATGAAGTAAGGTAGGTATGTAGTAAGATAGATATGTTAAATGGATTATTTTTTCGGAATACCGCACTTATGAAGAAACGCGCGCGTTAGCTTTTTCGGAGTCGATATTACGTTGTTTTTGAGGAATTGAAAATTGTGTGAAAATTTGATTTGCTACCGCTTTCTTGTGTAGTCCTGCTATAGTATGAAATTTCGAAAACGTCATTCCTATATTCTTCCATGAACTTTAACTTCACTGAATTATAGTTCTCGATTGCAAATCAATAATTGATTCTGTTAGATATTCAGATGTACATATAGGACATTGAACATTGCATAGAGTAAAACCTTTCTTATGGGGCCACTTCTGCCATCTGTTGAGTACATTGTGATGTCTGATATACTGAACAGAATTAGTTAATGCAAAACTGTCAAACACAAGGTACAGGAGCATGGGCTTTACAAGCGGCATTTCTATCAAATGGAAACCATTTAGACCGTTAAGTGAGTATTCGATGAATAGATTATAAGTGTGCTATCTATTTGTCTGGGGTTTTGCTACTACGCACGTTCTCGTGAGTTTTGAGGGATATCAGTAAACCTACGAAACTTTGTTTCGATGTATTGTAAAAGTTGGTTAAATCAATTGAAATTACACAAAACAAGCATTAATGCATCTTAAATAACCGTGGCGGGATTTCTGTCAAACGTTGAGCAAGAAACAGCCAACAGAAGATTAGCCTTTTGACAGCAATCCACTTCTATAGGGAAATAGGAAGATTGACACAATACTTGAACTCTTTAATGATATTGCAGTGTTGTTTTTATGGCTGAAGTAGAGATTGTACTCAAAAATATACTACAAACAATAATGATGATGTGAAGTGATGTGCAGGAGTATCCTCAAGAGGTTGCCCCGAGAGATTAGCCTACACAGAAAAAAAATAATTACCAAGCGCGTAAAATTCCCCCCGTTTATTTCCCAGCCAAACGTGCCGTAAACAATGAAATTGTTTGCAATCTTGCATGTTTGCAATTTTTCATACTTATCGCTATTGTCAAAATGACAAAATTTCCCAGGTTACGCCAACCAGTGTCTCCATGTTTCAGCTCGCAGTCTTTTCTGATCATATGACTAGTGGAGCCGTGAAGTAGTAACTGGTGAGGACCAAAAGTTTGTCGTATCCTTCTTCGAGTCCACAACAGACAATAACGATCACCAAAAACACATTCGGATATCAATATATGGCGCTGTCGTGTTCGGGTACAATTGTCGATAACACGCGTAATCCAGACGCTCGCGTATTTTCTAGGTTTTTACGGTATAATTTCTAAAAAATCACATAAAAATTGGTGTTTTTTGTGCTATTCTATATGCTGAGGCATAACCTGATGAAATAGTGACTGCTATCCCTAAAGAAGACGCTTTAATTCTCTCGAAAATCGGAAAGGAGTGTGCATCACAAATAAATAACTGCTTTTGCCCTTCATTGTCTCGTAAACTGAGTGTATTGTGTGCTGGCGAGAGACTAAACGGAATAAAATTCAATAGTGCATATGACTGTAGCCAAGGATTCTGACCTGGCCTGATGGAGGGTACCCATTATGGGTCCTCTGGAGGGCTTGCAAGTGAACCAGGAGGAGGAAGACTACCAGAGTGGATGCTTGGCGATGACGAAGTTGGTCAAACTGCTACTGTGTGCTACTTATGCGTCGAAAATCGGAAGAAATCGGATTGGATACGCAAAGCTCAACCAGCAATCAACAGAAGCCGGTATCCAACCAATTTATCGTCGGTGCTTCGATCGATTTAGAAGTTGGCTTAAACAAAGCAACAAAGGTTACGGCAAGTAAGGAAGGGCGTGGATCCCGTTATTTATTGCGCACCAGATCAAAGACAGTTTTCCTCAATTTGAGCAAAATGACCGAACTCACTGACGGTACGGAGGTTGAAGTGATTCTCCACCCTGAACTGAATACCATACAGGGAGTGGTTTTTGAACCAGATTGTACAAACGTCGATGATGCTACAGTTGTAGGCTTCCTCAAGTCCCAGGCTGTAACGTCTGTTCGCAGAATCACTAAACGAATAAACGGGGTTATACAAAATACTCCACTGATTGTGCTTACGTTCCACGGAACCCTTATTCCCGAATACGTTCTCTTTGGTCGTCTTCCCGTTCCCGTGCGTGGCTATTACCCATCGCCGATGGTTTGTTCTAATTGCGGAGACTACGGCCGTCCTCGCAAAATTTACAGGCAGCCAGGTATTTGCCTGCATTGCTCTCAAATGCATCATCTGGTCGAAGGCAAACATGCAACAATGCACCTCATTGCAAAACATTGCAATGGTAATCACTCGTCTACGTCGCGTACTTGCTCAAAATGCAGGGATGAAGAAAACATTGTTCGCATGCAAATAGATAGCGAAGATCTCTTCACGCTGAAGCCCGCAAAATGTATTTTTAAAAGTCTAAAAAGGAACAATGGCAAGCTAGATACAAAAAGATTAACCTCAGTTGAAACCGAGAAAGACAAAATTATTGCCGAATTGCGTGCAGAGATAGATGCAATAAAATACACATTGTGAGAGCAAATACTAAAGAAGACATCGTGAAGACTCACAAAAAGAACGGCAACAGGTAAGGCAATCATCCGTATTTGTGAAAAATACGATTTTATAGTTTTGAGCGATGGAAGGGATACCTACATCAGCGGAGACAGGCGCTCCGCCATCGACTTATCACTGTGTTCAAGTACCATTATCATTCAATTTTGTTGTCGAATTCATCAAGATCCTGCTGGTAGCGACCATTACCCAATTGATATTCTTGGCAATGATAGCCCTCCAAGAACTGGAAGAAGAAAACGATGGCAATTCGATCGTGCAAATTGGTCAGCGCTACTTCTTGGTGGAACGACGAAGCAAAAACAGCAATAAAAGCACGACGAAAGGCGTTAAGAATCTGGAAACGTTCGACACCGGATGATCCGAACCACAACTCTAAAATGGAGCAATGGCGAGCAGCAAGAAATGAGAAATGGGCAAGAAAGAAGAATGCCGACTAACAATAAAACAAGCTAAACAGTCTTCTTGGCAAGATTTCGTTGATGGTATTAATCCTTAACCAGCCACCCACGAAGTATGGCAGAGATTGAATGCACTAAGAGGAAAAGGCGTTTCTCTGGTTTTGAGCTAAGGGTAAACGATCATCAAACCGATGACCCTGACCTAATCGCTAACGAACTGGAGAATATTTTAGTTCCATTTCATCCTCAGCTTCGTACTCAGAGACATTTCTTAAAAAAAAAAAGGAAGTTAGACGCCCATCCTACCAAATTTTCCCTCACCGTCCTCGCCTCAAATAAATCGTATAACAGGGCATTCTCAATGTCAGAACTACTATGGGCCCTAGACCATGCCAGAGGAAAATCCTGCGGCCCAGATCTGATAGCATATCCGATGCTGAAAAGACTACCTATCAACGTAAAGCAAAAACTTCTTGATAGCTACAACCAGCTCTGGCTCAAAGGATCCTTTCCGAAAGAATGGAAGCATAGTACCATTATCCCAATTCCAAAAGTTGGAGCAAGGTCTAATGAAGCGCTAGATTTCGGCCAGTCAGCTTAACAAGTTGCAGCGGAAAAATTATTGAACAGATGGTGAATCGTCGTTTAATAACATGTCTTGAAGATCGAGGTCTACTAAATCTTCAGCAACTTGCTTTTCGCCAAAGCCGTGGAACATCAACATACTTGACAGAACTGGAAGCACACTCAACGAAAATCTGCACATCGATATAGCCACCCTCGATCTTTCAAAATCCAACAACCACGTGTGGCGTGAAGGTGTCCTTCGTCAACTTAAAGAATGAGGATTTGAGGGTAATTTGGCAATGTTCATTCAATCTTTTCTGTCGCATCGAACATTCCAAGTCGCTATTGGAAACATATTGTCCCGTACTTATATAGAAGAAAACGGTGTTCCTCAAGAATCATTGTTGGCGGTGTCCTTATTCTTGATTGCCATGGAATCTCTCTTTAGATGCCTCCCTAAAGGTGTGCACATATTTGTTTATGCAGACGATATAGTTCTGGTTGTTATAGTCAAAAACGCTACAAGAGTTCGCATAAAACTGCAGGCAGCTGTCAGGGCAGTTGCCAAATTGGCAAACTTCAATGGATTCCAAATGGCAACAGATAAATGTTCCATCTCACATGCATGTAACCACAGACATGTTCCATGGTCTCGTGAAGTCACTGTCGATGGTATTCGTATCCCGTACCAGAAGGTTGTTAAAATTCTTGGTGTTTCTTTCGATCGACATCTTTCATTTAACCATCACTTTGAACAGCTAAGAGCTAACTTACAAAACAGGAATCGTCTATTGCATACAAACGGACGGTGCCAGTCCTCCAGCAATCGCTCTACAACAATAAATGTTAGAAAAAGTTTAATCTTAACTAAAATTTTCTACGGCATAGAGGTCACGTGTCGCAACACTAATCAATTAATAAAGTCGCTTGCTCCGTTCTACAATAAAATGATCCGCGAATCTTCCGGACTTCTTCCATCATCACCAACTAAATCAACTTGCATTGAACCCGGTGTTCTGCCATTTGAATATCTGTTAGCCAAAGTTGCAAAGCGTGCCATCTTTTATGCCGAACATTCAAAACAAAATCGATCCCAAAACCTTCTTATTGATGTTGCATACAATCTGTACCGCAATTATGCAGGGAAAAAACTTCCCAAAGTCGTACCATTGATCCGAATAAACAACCGCAGATGGAATGATTCCGTTCCCTGCATTGATTGGCGGCTAAAAAGAGTACTTTCAACAGCAGACGCTCCATTAAAAGTTCAAGCAGAATTGAATTCGGTCGCAGCGAGAAAATACGAATTTCCACAAAAAATACTTCACAGATTGGTCAAAGGTCGAAAACAGCGTGGGATTCGGTGTATATGGACCAGATATATGTACATCTTTTCAATTACCAAACTGCTGCTCGTTTTTTTTTCTGCTGAGGCTGCTGCGTTGAAGCTAGCGGTTGAAACTATATCCACTATGAATTTTCCTGCAGTTATTTTCACTGATTTTTCCAGCGCACTCCAATCCCTTGAAAGCGGAAAATCTAGTCATCTGGGTCCCTGGACACACAGGAATTGCTGGCAACGAAAAGGCCGATCGACTTGCAGCTTCCGGTAGAACCAGTCTGCGTCAACGTACAAAAGTTCCAAGTGGTGACATATTAAAACATTTAGAGTCATCTTTGAAGCAGTCATGGAATTTTGTGTGGTCAAATGAAAATAGTCCTGAGGAGAGTGAAAGGAACCATAGAAAAATGGGATGATAGCTAGAAGCGGAAAAAACAAAAAATTCCATCTCGACTAAGGGTTGGACACACCAAACTAACTCATGCACACTACATAGAAAGTACTCGTAACCCACCCAAATGCGATGTTTGCCAGTGCCAGCTGACAGAGGAACACCTGCTCGCTCGTCCTTTGCCCAGTCTATGAAAACATTCGAAGTTCTGTCGACTTACCCGGATCCATAAGAGATATTCTTAGCAAAGATTCTACTGCTGAAGAAAAACTGTTACTATTCTTGAGAGAAAGCCAACTTGCTGATGAAATTTAATCTCTATAAAGATCTAGGATATTATTAGTTTTGTATCGCTAGAGGCGAATGAATTTGTTAAAATTTAAAACTTCTTTAATAAAATAATAGTAATAATAACATTCAGATATTTTTGAAACTCTGAGAGAATTAACACATATTCAAACTGCTCTCCTAGGCTAAATCTTCAAACCTTGGACTTAACGCTACCCACCACATACTGTAAAACACTTGCGCCATCTTTTTTACACACCTATCATCCACTCATCCTTCGAATGTTGTTGTTTATGAAGACCTTTTTGTTTTCCGGAGATCACCCTTCATAATCTCCCAGATTTCTTCTATAGGGCGGAGTTTTGGTGAGTTGAGTGGATTTGCCTCCTTTGGTAGAAAAACAACATCGTTGGCTTCGAAGCACTACAAAACTAAGTGTCACCTGTGCCTGCCTCACTCTTGTGCTACGGAAAAATAGATATATTCTATTATTGATAATTGTAAACATATGGGAAGGATACTGCACCGTTCGTAATTAATGTAACGGTATAATAGCACGTGAACCTTTTAATATCCTTGTTTCGACATTCCTGCGTCTCCATAGATGATGTACCGATAGGGAATATCGCTGCTTTCACAATATCTGCACCATAGATTAGAATCCTGTGCAGTGAGGATGGCATATAATACCACCCATAATTATCAATATATGCTTTTGTTGTTTTAATACAAAACACCCAAAACGCATCGATATCAATAGTGCATCCACTTGCCAATATAGCAAGAATGATAGAAAGTTTCTCAATAATTTCTCGACCAATTCCAGTAATTCTGGCAGTAATGCCGTTGTTTGTGTTTTCCGAGCCCTGCTTCGGACCATAAATCAGTAATTCAGTGAAACGGTTAAAATCTTGCGGTATTGTCCATTTTCTTGCAACCACGATTTTTTTTATTATTGGATGTTTTTACTTGCCATATCTTCACTTCTAGTCGATACGCGACATGGAAGGACATTTCATTGACCTTAGCATCTGCATGCCATTGCATCAATATTGTTGAAAAGTTTTGGAGATGCTCCACAGACGTAACACCTTTGGTATGATACTCCAATAAGAGCATAGAAAATTTCACCATCGACCATTGTACAGTCAAGTTTATGTTTTAACAGCAATTTTGCATTTTTTGCTAGAATAAACCACACACACACACACACTTGTGAGTGGCCCCAACAGCATCCTTACTGTTTAAATCGGTGCCAAAATTTGAATAATTGTAATATGTAAATAAAAGAAGAGGTGTTCTCTGCTTCCAATAAAGCGAGTATCACGTCAATATTCCTATACGTTCCTACTTGACCTGCATTCGGACGAGGCCAACACCAGTATTGCTTTAGTTTAAAATCACCAGTTTTGACACATTGAGGATGTATGCTAGTCTTGCTAATTTGCTTATTTAGCATTTGAAGCTTATTTCTTTCACAATTTTCTTATTGCTTGCTCCCAACTTAGTGTTCTAAATGCATTTCTACGGTTATGAATTGAAAGTTTTTGATGCCAGAAACCATTTTTTGCATCAGTATGATTGTGTTAAAAGTACAATCATACCCTATGCCCAGGGAGTCGAGAAATTTTCCTAAAACGAAAGATTCCCAGTCCAGACCGGAAATCGAACCCAGCCGCTTCCAGCATGGTGTTGCTTTGTAACTGCGCCTTTACCAACTGAACTAAGAGAGGACAAGTCCTTAGCATCATTTTTCGGTTCTCGTTAATAACAGCTGATCTGGCAATAACGGAGTAGCAACCTCGGGCGGAATCAATCTTGCTCATGCTCATGCATCATGCTACAGAAATTCCGGATTTTTGGAGTTTTCTAAAGCAGTGGATTTCAGCGTTGCAATTTGATCTTCAATATAGTGTTGCTCTTCTAATATGTTTGAGAAATTTGATTCTTACGAGCCTGCAAAATCGAAAGCAGACGAAGACTTATTGTTTTGCCAAAGCACTCTTTAACGTCACTGCTTATTCTGGCTGAAGAGGTTACAGGAACTAACGAGGTTATGAATATGGAACCATCGTCATGGTATGCATTTTCAAAGTTTTGTTTGAAATTTGATTGACTGGATGAACTGTCGAACCCCACTTAATTATTAATTACAAATCTTACAGTTCCGTCTGAGTAAGCTCCATGTCCTGAACTACAAGGCATAATATTCTCATTGCCGTATGATACCACTAAACTCTGGAGTTTGACCTGTGCCTTAGTTTCACGTATGTTAATACTATCGAGTGTGCAACGTTGACGGGCAACGGAAATCCTTTTGTACGAGGGGAACACTTTCCGGATATTACATTGTTTGGTTTACCTTCACAACAACAGTCATTTTTCTTTCGAATAATCCCCTTCGAGGAAAAATGAACGCCCTTCATCATCGGTCATTGAAATTGCAGGCCTATGCCTCTCTGCTGTTTTCCAAGCTCTCCTAATACAAGCTGCGCGTTTCGGAGTTGTCTCTATTATTTCTGCAATCAGCTTAGCTGCGTCCTCGCTTCTCTCACTTCTCGCATTCATCTGAGCGGCGAAAGAAAGCTCTCTTGAAGAACAAAATTCCTGCAACGGTTTAACCCTCCGGCTTATATTTTGCAAATTGAGATGTTCGATGCTTTTCCTTGGCCTCCCTCTACCATCACATTAGTTATGAAAGGTTTGTTTGATGTTTAAGATGTGGTCAGCATTTTGAAGCAATAAGATAAATATCTTATTCAACCGAACTGAAAATCCACAACATGCTAAACATTCATTGACTGTGACGTGGCTGAGTAGCTCAGTGGTTACCCGTTTTGCTTACTGAGCAGATAATCGGGAGTTCAATCCCAGGCCCGTCCCTTTCCTTGCTATTTGTCACTTGTCTCTTTCTATCACCATGGGTTGTAAATTTCATTGATCGCATCACTTACCACTGTGAACCATGATCTATAAATAACCTGCCTCACTAACACATATCTATCCTTCCCTTGACAATCGTGGAGACGCAGTGGTGATCACGGTCTCTAATGAACGATTGTTAAACTAATCATGTTCCCCTCTCCCCAGAGACCGTGAGGACGTGGCCGGCACCGGTCCTGATCTATAAATAAAATGAACTAGTGAACTTGTACATTGAAGATGTAAACTACTCCCAAGCTTCCCTTATTTTTTATGGGGTTCTCTGTTGAAATTACACACTAGTTCTGATCGGTAACGGAGTAGCAAATACAGAAACGCTTTCGGTCTTTTTTAAAAAAAAAACATGCTACACTTTAAGACACTTGTAAGCTCCATCCGATTCAGATGACTCAAACCTGTGTTAATATCATCGTCAAATGTATCTACCAACACCACTTTGGGTCAATATGAAAAATTGTTTCTTGACTGTCTTTTTTGACTTGGTTCCACTGTGGTACGTCCCGAATCGAATGGTTCGCATTGCGCTTGAAGAAATCACTCAGCTTCTTTGCGTTCACGGGGTCAGTCGTTTTCATTTTCCTTCCATTGCCTGCTCACCGATAGATCGTCCAGGGTCTCCTTAAACAATTTTACTACACGGGACACGGTCCAATTGTCGATTCTCAACTGTTTTGCGATCCACCTGTGGGCCACACCCATATTTATTGTCGAAGCACTTCTTGCTTTGAAGCCATTACGATAACCACTTGACAGATTGGCAGAGAGATTTACACTTGCTTTGCCCAACAAAGTATCAATTTTTCGCACATGCAATAACAGATTGTTATGATAAATAATTATTCACAAAGAAAGTCTTGCACTTTTTTCCGAGTACAATCTTCAATAGTGAAAAATTGACGGCTCTCCGTCCGCTGTCGCAGTAGTGCTTCGCCCTATGAACGAAACAGCCAAAACTGATTCGTCCGAACAAAGGAGCGGCTTCCATCAATCCGCTCAAGTGCATTCGTTTTAACATTACAGCCTGATTTTAGCAAACAAACAATTTATCTATGAACACTGTTAATGTTTTTGCCAAACAGTTTTCCAGATTGGAAAATAATTCCTCCATCGAAATTCCGTTCCCGCATCCAGAACTGGTATGAGAACCATAACGTCGATGCTCTGGGGAACTCCTTACCCTACGCACTCGAAAACTACCCGGTTGGAATTCCGGTACAGTATGGCTTGATAATGATGTTCGCCATAAATGTGGGCCAGTGCAGTGGGGGCTAATTCGTTTTGTTGGCTTCGGGCTGGACGAGGGTAGTAGCGCAACATGATGAACTATGGATTTTAACGCGCTTTATGCGAACGGAATCCACTAAAAACGATAAAGGTTCAGTTGGGAGGAAGGGGTTTGCCGGTATGCCGCGTTTCCCATGTTCTGTCACCGATGGCCCAGAAAAACAAAAATCAGCACGATGACGGCCAACCAGAGCGAGTAGTAGCTCTGTAGTTGAAGATTATTGAAGAGAAGGCAGAGATTTGCGGATGGAAGGAATTGCGGTGGCGATTGGCGACCATGTTCTCGGTTAACATCATCATGAATTTTGCTGTTCACACCATGGAACATGGCAAAGGAAGGTCAAATTGATCCCGTGAAGCTGGTTTGCCATTGGTATAGTTCTAGTTAACAATATTGTAACGTATCCTTTGCATGCGGAGTTTGGGTTATGTAAATAAATAAAATGTTGAGGCACTTACTGTGAATTATATATTATATGTGAAATGCATATTTAAAGTTAAATTATTTCATTTTTCATGGCTTATTGTTTTCTTCTTAAGGGAAGGTCCATTAATTATGTCACGCAGTAAAGGGGGAGGGGTTTTGGGAAAACGTGACGATGCATACAAAAAATTTGAAGGTCCATACAAAAAACGTGACAAGGGGGGGGGTTATAAAAAGTATTTTTGCGTGACGTAATTAATGGACGTTCCCTTGTTCGCCATTAAACTACAACGATGATAAATCTATTATAAAGATCAAGCTAAACAATTGTAGGACGACAATGTTGTTGAACGATTTTAAACGGATTCATTTGCAACTTTCA
>JASCZW010014773.1:0-22151 GCA_034211315.2 Aedes japonicus
GCAGTCAACGGAGCTGGCTTCCTTTCCAACTTTCTTAAGATGCCACTTAATTATTGCCCAGTATCTTTCGCTAGGACGCAGTTCAGGGTAGTTTAGGGGATTTTGGAATTTTTTGACAAAATCTACTTTTTCCTACTGAGCAGCTCCAACGTAACAGAAGTGTACACGCTAAGTTCAGTTTACTTAATTATGGGTGAAGAATACCCATAATTGCGAAAAGTGCACATACCCATTTATGAGTACATTACTACTTACCCATATTTGAGTTTTTTTCCATTCATATTTACTCAAATATGGGTAAAGGAAACAATACCCAATAATGAGTATGTGCCCTTTTTTGTCATTATGGGTAAACTGAGCTTAGCTTGTAGCGAGCAGATGTTTTTTATGCATTTTTTTTCTGTTAAACACAGGGCATACTCATTGGCGTAACTACTGGGGTGCCTGTGGGGCCAGGCCCCTTCAGAATATCCTGTAGGCCCCCCCCCAGGATTTTCCTAATATATTTCTAATTTGAAATGAAACACTGTTCATAATCTCTACGGAATTGTACAATTTTTTCCCAGCGTGAGTTGTTTTTGCACTTTGCTGCCTTCAGGCCAGTATCGACTCAGAAAAAAAGAGAGCTTACGGAATTTTGACAATTGATCTGCATGGAACGAAATGTCACGTTCACTTACGAAATAATCAAGTGGAACATTTGTCCGAAAGTAAAATTGACAGCTATTGGACCCTGGTCTACAAAAACAACAACACGCTGAAAGACATTCTATGTGCCCTCAAAGATAAGGTTCCGAAGAACGAAATGTCGGGTATTTCTGAAATCCCGTGTAAAAATTGCCCGGCGGTGTACATTGGTCAAACCCGCCGAAAATTTAAAGTCCGTTTGAGGGAACATAGAAACACCGTTGATAACGAAAGGCTCAATGAGTCAAGCGTAGCAGCACACTCTACCGGATCAGATCATACAATAGATTGTCTGATCTGCAAACCCGGGAACTCTTGAATAGATTGGGATGATGCGAAACTCAAAAAGTGCGTGGGAAAGGTTTCCCACCTGAATGCCTGGGAATCCATGTACATCGCCACCGCTGAGCAGCCACTGATGAACGAGGACAAAGCTCCTATAGTTTCGTCGCTTTTTCACTTGACGAAACGGCAAATCAAATAGGCGCATTTTAAGTAGAGTATATAAATTAAATCTTTAAGGATCTTCGGTGTGTTTTTAAAAAACACTAACTACTCTTCGCTACGGTCTACAATCGAATGAATAACATTTTATTACCTGTACAAAATGTATCAGAGCTCGAACGACCAAAAGTGCTTAAAGGGTGATACGGTCAAAATTTGGTCAAGGAAAACGCGTTGTAAATCGGTAGAAATCGTTTATTTAAAAAATCAAATTAAATTTCTTTTTCAAGTTCAATTAGTATAAAATTCAGGAAAAATATTCAGTTAGGCTTCCGCTTTTTCCAAATCCGAATTGCCGGGCCTTACGCTTGACCCCTGCCATCAGATTTTGTACAACCACCTTGTCCACCTTCTTCGCCGCAGAAAGCCAGTTTGCCTTGAATTGCTGCTCGTCCCTTAGCAGTTTTTGGTCTTCTTTAGGTTCCGCTTGACAATAGCCCAGTATTTCTCAATTGGGCGGAGCTCTGGCGTGTTGGGAGGGTTCTTGTCCCTTAGGAACCACCTGCACGTTGTTGGCGGCGTACCATCATGGCCTTTTACCATGGTGGCAAGATGCCAAATCCGGCCAAAACAGTACGGAACAACCGTGTTTCTTCAGGAAAGGCAGCAGACGTTTGTTAAACACTCTTTCACGTAAATTTCTTGCTGACAGTCCGGAAGCTATGAAATGCTGCTTTTCAAGCCACAGGTACAGATGGCTTGCCAAACCAGATATTTCTTTGCGAACTTTGACGGTTTCGTGTGCTTGAAAATATCTGCTACCTTTCCCCTTCCTTTTGCCGTATAAAACTCCTGTCCCGGAAGCTGCTTGTAGTCGGCTTTGACATAGGTTTCGTCGTCCATTACCACGCAGTCAAACTTCGTCAGCATCGTCGTGTACAGCCTCCGGGATCGCGCTTTGGCCGTCGTATTTTGTTTATCATCGCGATTTGGAGTCACTACCTTCTTGTAAGTCGATAGTCCGGCTCGTTTTTTGGCTCGATGCACGGTTGTAGACGATACACCCAGCTTATTTGCGGCATCTCGGAGAGATAGGTTAGGGTTTCGCTTGAAACTACCGGCAACTCTCTTTGTCGTCTCAGCGGCTTCCGGTTTTCGATTTCCCCCCGATCCAGACTTCCTGGCTGTCGACAAACGTTCCCCAAACACTTTAATTACATTTGTAACGGTTGATTTGGCAACTTTTAGCGATTTTGCCAACTTTGCGTGCGAGTAGCTCGGATTTTCGCGATGCGCGAGCAAAATTTTGATACGCTGCTCTTCTTGCTTGGACGGCATTTTGACAACTGAAGAGTGAATTCCAAAATCAAAATAGGAGCAACATTCTACACACACACACACCTTCAAAATGAGGGGTGTTCAGGTTTTTTAAATGCAAAATTGAAAGAAATACGTCAAGTTGATATTGACCAAATTTTGACCGTTTCGCCCTTTATACAAAGAGGTGTAACAATAGCATTTCACCAGATGACAAGTATTAAGAATGTTTCATCCAATTCACGAGACATTTCTTTTTTGTGAAAAATCTATGTTAACGAAACGAGTGAAAGCTAATTTACGAAAATAAATTTTCAGTGTATATATTGACAAAGCAACACCGCAAAAACACCGTTTTTTCCCATAGAAACAGAAAAAAAATCTTTGAGGGAGATCTTCGAATCTTCCGGTCCGCCTCTAAGCATCTTACTATAAGGTACTAGGGGGGTCTTCACAGATTGTCTGTCAATATGCAAAATTTGGATGACGTCTGTATTGAGTTATCTCAAATAATATAAATCCATCCAATGTATCACAAAACATAGCGATTGATTAATTGGATAATGATATCATTGAGTATAGGATCAAGTCTCCCCCGGTTGGTGCTAAACCAATGAGCCTGGACATCAATAGGAGCATAAAGTTGCCAGAAGGCACGAAAGGCATCTACGACCAACTTCTCAAATCGCAATTTTCAATGGATTCGCATAGATTGTTCTTGAAAAGCTTCTATAGGATTGGTACAGTTCTAAAATTGAAATATTGCTTGGAGCATCGGCTGTGAAATGTTGTGTCGATGCTTTACTACGCACTATTTTGCTATCGGCCATTCAGATATGAGTCGTTTCGTCTCGCCCGTAGAATATCATATGTAAAAATATTTTTAGTCTTAACTATTTATTACGAATTCTCACGGATGTTCACTTCTTGCACTTTATGGTACCATTTTCAAAAAATCGTGGGAACTTCACGCATTTTCCCCAGGCAGAGGGGAAATAGATAGATTTCAAAGATCATTAAAATTCTAAAAATTGATTCAAAAGTTAGGGGGAGGGGCAACGGCCCCACTCTGCCCTCTCCTGGCTACGCCTATGGAATAAATTTAATGGTTTGGATTGAATCAACAAAAGCGGCGGTTAAATCAAAATGATATTTAATTTGAAGAAAAAATAATTAAAAATTTAGTTTGAAACTAATTATTTTTTGGGTTATTCCAGTTTCCGCCATCTGGCCCTGCTGCATGCCCTGATGCTGTCACTCAACAATAGGTGAAAATTTAAAATGGTGATTATAAAAAAATCTGAAAGTAGTAGAAAACAGCAATTTAGTTTATTCATACTAAAACTTGGTTCAAACAAACTATACACGTTGGTAGAACCAACCAACAAATCAGTTTGTTTTCGTAGCTGTCATAATGAAACAAACAAGATAATGGTTAATTCAAACGGATGTCAGTTGAACTTAACTGCTAAATTCTCGAAACAGTTACACAAATTTTTAGTTTGTTTTAACCACCGTAGGAGGCCGAATCAAAGTTATGTGATGTTTGTGCCTAATTCAACGTGCAATTCCGTTTAAATAAAACAAGAACATTTTTGCGTTTACCAATGTTTTTTTCTCAGTGTATAAATGAAAAACAACATATATATGACCCAATTCACGTGAGTTTGACTATCTACTTCTAATTTCTGAAGAACGCTTGGACTTTTCTCTTTATCCCTTCCATTAGACTCGGCACAACTTTCTCCGTAACTTTTCGTCATGCTGCAGATCACATTTTCTTGAAGTTGTCAACGGAGCTTGCTTTTCTTCGATCTTGCTTAAGATGCCGCTTACTTATTGCCCACACAGAAAAAATAATAATTTTAACAAGCGTAAAATCTCCCCTCGTTTTATTCCTAGCAAAAGCAAGCGTAAACAACAAATTTGTTTGCAATCTTTCATGCGCCATACAACTATGTTTGCAATCTTTCTTACAACAAGTTAGATTCAGGCGTTATCTGTCTGAAATTTTCATGATATATGAAATCCTTCTAGAGCATCTAGATGCAAGATCCGACCAAAACAAAGGATGGTCCATATGCTTTCGGTAGATGGGTAGAAGCCGTGTTCACCATATGGTCACCGTTGATTATGCCCGGTGTGAAATATGAAAAACTCTTCAAGCCAAAGGAGTAAAGGGCTTACCACACTAGAAACTATTACCTAAGTTTTTCGGTTCGGAGGCTTGATTATTATTTTACCCTTTTTACCCTCGCTTTGACAGGGTTGTCATTCGGATGTCTAAATATCGGTTGCCGAGATAAGCAAGAAGAAGCCAACAGTTTCCCTACTAGAAAAAAAAAACACTAATACTAACGGGGCGACAACTATTAAGAACCCGATGCAAACCCTTAGTTCCTTACAGAGATAAATAAATTATTAAACACAAAATTTTATTCAGATCCCAGACTTTCTGAGTTTTCTAAAGATCTATCGATAACATCACTACTCATCTTTACACATCATCTTACTAAGCTTGGATTGGACGTTTCCTTGAGCGCTTCTGAATAAAAATAGTAGACCCAGCTTTCTTAATGAGCCTTTTCAATGGTTATTGCAGATTGTTCGTGATGTCCGTCCGAACTTATGACTGAAAAATATGTTGGAATGGCAACCCTGGCAACCTGACTGCATTGAACGCCTCTACTGTAACCGCCACTGAACTGTATCTTTTCATTTTGTCATTCTCATGTTGTCATTAAAAACTTTTCGATCGCATTAAAAACGTGCTTACCCTAAAAAGTGTTTTTCTGTTTTCTGTGCGCTTTGACCATCCGAAATCATTTTAGGTTATGGGCCCAGATCGTTTCGGAACGGTCTACGGATAAATAGTGAAAGTGATTGTCGGGATGGCCGAGGAAGACCGCGTTGAACGGTTCCACTTGCCGCTTTTCGATGGTGCTAATTTCGCGTCGTGGAAATTTCGGATGCAGGTGCTGCTTGAGGAGCACGAACTGCTCGAGTGCCTCGAGACGGAGATTAGCGATGTTGATGCGCTGAAAGAGGAACCCGGCGACACCGCGGAAGTGAAGCAACGGAAGGAAAAGGAGCGTGAAAAATGGAAGAAGAAGGAAAGAAGATGCAAATCTATGATTATTTCCCGAATCCACGATTCCCAGCTGGAGTTTGTGCAGGGAAAGCGCACGCCGAAGGAGATCTGGACGGCTCTGAGCAGGGTCTTCGAGCGACGCAGTATCGCCAGCCACTGCACCTTAAACGTAGGATGCTGGCATTGCGGTATGAGGGCGGTACCTTGCAAGAACACTTTCTCGTCTTCGATCGGTTAGTGCGTGAGTACCGTGGAACTGGGGCAGAAATGGAGGAGCTAGACGTGATTTGCCATCTCTTGCTCACACTGGGTTCTGCGTTCGACACGGTAGTTACCGCTTTAGAAACGATGCCAGAGGCAAACTTGAATATGGAATTCGTGAAGTGCCGCCTCTTGGATGAGGAAACGAAGCGGAAAGGACTGGGACTGCATAGTGAACAACCAGTGAAGAATGGATCAGCTGTTTTCGTGGGTGCCAGGTGCCGAAGAAGAAGAAGTTTAAGTGCTTCGGGTGCAAGCAGGAAGGGCACAAGCTGTCCGACTGCCCTACGAAAAAGGTACCGAAAAGTGGTGAGAAATCTCGCGAAAAATACACACCGAAAGCGCACGCAGCGGGTCGGACCGAGTGGTGTTTGTTTTGCTGCTGTGGGTGGCTCGGTGGGTGGTGAAATTAAAAAGAAGAAACCGTTCGCTGAAGAGTGTCGCGTACAGTGGTTCATCGATTCGGGATGCTCGGATCACATCGTTAACGATAAGACGTTGTTCGTGAACTTGAAGCCGTTGAAGTGTCCGGTTGAGATCGCCGTCGCGAAGCATGGTGAATCGATAGTAGCCAAACATTCCGGGACGATTAAAGTGGTGTCGAACGTCAACGGGACGGAAGTGGAATGCACAGTGAAGAACGTTTTGTTTGTGCCAGAATCCCGATGCAATCTCTTTTCCGTGATGAGGGTGGATGATGCGGGTATGCGAGTGACGTACGAAAACGGACGAGTTGTTATCTATCGCGGATCGGAAGCCGTCGCGATGGGTTCTCGTTGTGGAAAACTGTACAGGCTCGATCTTTTCACGAACAAATGTAGCGCGAGTGGTTCCATGTTGACGTGTGGACGGATACCGAAAAATCTGGAACTATGGCATCGTCGGTTCGGCCATTTGAATTCGCGAAGTCTCGAGAAGCTTATTTCCGGGAATATGGTCACGGGACTCGAGCTGACCGGTGGAAAAACTGACAAGAGTGTCGTTGTGTGCGAGCCATGCGTCGTTGGCAAGCAGACCCGGAAGCCGTTTCGGAACGTACTGAGAAACGTTCGTCGCGTGTGCTGGAGCTGATCCACTCCGATGTATGCGGACCGGTCTCACTTGATGGTGTTGGAGGTGAACATTATTTTGTGACGTTCATCGATGATTGGAGCCATTTCACGATGACGTTTCTGATGGGTCGCAAAGTGAGGTGTTCGACCTGTTCCAACAGTATGAGGCGTTGGTCACTGCAAAGTTCGGTGTTCGAATCAGCCGATTGCGATGCGACAGCGGAGGTGAGTACCGTAGCACGGAATTCGACGATTTTGTAGGCGTAAGGGAATCAAGTTGAATGGACTGTTTCCACACGCCCGAACAGAACGGCGTCAGCGAGCGGATGAACCGCACACTCGTGGAGCGAACGCGTTCGATGTTGGAGGATTCTGGTGTGGACAAACGGTTCTGGGCACCTGCCATACAGACAGCGACGTACTTGGTGAACCGAAGCCCGTCTAGCGCGATTGATGATGGAGTAACTCCTACGAGCTGTGGGAGGGCCGAAAGCCGGATGTCTCTAAGTTGCGCGCGTTCGGATGTGCTGTCTTCGTTCACGTGCCGAAGGAGTTACGCAAGAAGATGGATCGAAGGCTTGGAAAGGCGTATTTGTCGGGTACGCCCACAACGGTTACCGTGTATGGAACCCGTCGTCGAAGAAGATCATTCATGCTCGGGATGTAGATTTCGTCGAATCAGAAGCTGGTCCATCGGAGGTGACGAAGCAACATTCTGCTGTGATTCGCCCCTGGGACACATTCAGGCTACCTCCAGTAGCTCAAGCTGAGCCGGAGGAAAACGTGGAGGAAGGTGATCCGGAGGATTCTGGCGATGAATCGGGTGGTAGTTCCGCCGAAGGTGCAGACGAACCCGTTTCAGAAGCGTCGGACGAAGAATTCGGAAGTCTTTCTGAGGACGATGGATCGGAGAGACGCTGGCGCGGAGTCGGATGTTGTTGTGGAATCTCGAAGACCTCAGCGAGAGCGGCGCCCTCCATCGTGGCATCAAGAGTACGTTGTCGACTACGCGGCATACGCTTTGAGTGCCGTGAACTACGTGCAGGATGTGCCGAAATCGCTGGCGGAGGCTCAGAAACGGGAAGATTGGTGCAGATGGAAACAGGCTGTCGACGAAGAGATGAACTCCTTGCGGAAGAACGAAACCTGGACACTGGCACAGCTACCGGCAAACCGGACGCCGATTACGAGCAAGTGGGTTTTCAAAGTCAAGCGTGGCGTGAATGGGGAACCCGACAGGTATAAGGCTCGGTTGGTGGCTAGAGGTTTCAGCCAGAGATACGGCTTCGACTACCAAGAAACGTATTCTCCGGTGGCCAAGCTTGATACGCTAAGAACAGTGTTGGCTCTGGCAAACAAGGACAAGATGACGATCCACCAGATGGATGTCACGACGGCATTCCTCAACGGTCAGCTGAAGGAGGAGATATTTATGGCGCAGCCCGAAGGCTTCGAGAACGGGAAGGATCAAGTCTGTCGCTTGCAGAAATCGATCTACGGATTGAAGCAGGCTTCGCGATCATGGAATGACCGTTTCCATGGGTTCGTGGAGGGCCGGATGGGTTTTCGTCGGAGTTCCAACGACCAGTGCCTTTATGTTCGGAAGATCGGTGGTGAGAAGGTGATCATCGTGCTATACGTCGATGATGTCATTGTAGCTGGACCATCGCTGAAGGCTGTGGAAGTGGTGAAGCGTTGCCTTGCCTCCGAATTCGAGATGACCGATGCTGGCGAGATCAAGAGCTTTCTGGGAATGCAAATCGATCGCAATGTGGAGACTGGAGTGTTGCGCATCAGTCAGAGACAGTACCTGGAAGATCTTTTGCGCCGTTTTGGAATGGAGGACTGCAAGCCGGCGTCGACTCCTATAGAGAACCGTCTAAAGCTGGCGAAAGGTGAAGAGGAGAAACGTACTTCGAAGCCATACCGAGAGCTTGTGGGATGTGTAACGTACGCATCGCTCACGACAAGGCCGGATCTGTCGGCATCCATCAATTTCTTCAGCCAGTTTCAAAGTTGCCCCACGGATGAACACTGGACGTACTTGAAGCGTATCTTGCGATACATAAAGGGGACTTTGGATGTTGGTTTGATGTATCGTGCTAATTCGAAGGCTCCGATGGTTGAGATCTTTTCCGACGCGGACTGGGCTAACGATCCAGTGGACAGACGGTCCGTGAGTGGATGTCTCTTTAAAGTCGCTGGATGCACTATCGGTTGGCTGACGCGTAAACAGCAGGTGGTTTCACTTTCGTCTACGGAAGCGGAGCTGAACGCATTGTGTGCTGCGGCTTGTTATGAAGCTTGGCTGACTCGTCTGCTGGATGATATCGGAGTGGTCGTTGAACTTCCGGTGGTCTTCTTCGAGGACAATCAGTCGACGATCAGGATTGCGGAGGATTGCAAGAACCACGGACGGCTGAAGCACGTGGATGTAAAATTCCATTTTCTTCGTGATTTGGTGAAGGATGGGCGGATTCGTATTCAATACATTTCGTCCATGGAACAACCGGCGGACATGATGACCAAGGGTCTATCAGTGTCTGCACTTCGACGTCACCGGGCTAATGTCGGCTTGGTGAGTTGCTGCGGTTGAGGGGCGCTGTTGGAATGGCAACCCTGGCAACCTGACTGCATTGAACGCCTCTACTGTAACCGCCACTGAACTGTATCTTTTTATTTTGTCATTCTCATGTTGTCATTAAAAACTTTTCGATCGCATTAAAAACGTGCTTACCCTAAAAAGTGTTTTTCTGTTTTCTGTGCGCTTTGACCATCCGAAATCATTTTAAAATGTAAGTTCGTATTATTTCTAAACGGACGAAAAAATCTGAGCAGATGATCATTTAAGTCTTGTGACTACTCAGAGAGAAGTCTGATAGTCAATTGAACCATTATTGGGGCTTAGGATAACTATGGCAGTATAGTGATTTTCAACCAACTATGATCTAACGTCTGAGTAGTCCTTGTTGTTATGACCATATTCAAGGATGCAATGAACGTCGTAAATTCGTTAATTCTTTTTTCATGGTTATTGTAACTATTATATACAATGGTTATCTTGACTATGATTTAATTGTCGGAACAACCATGGAATTAATAACAAAATACGAATTTGACATCAATGTGTTTTGAACCAGCGTGCACGATTTCTTAAAACTCAGACATAGATGGCGCCTCGAGCCATGCTATAAATTATGGCACATGAAACACATGGCCAATCAGACCTACTCTGAGGGTGTTCTAAAAGTTATACATACACACTGCGGTTTTATCTTTTCTCCTACACGCTAAGGAAAAGCATCCAAAATTAAGTTTTTTCACCCATCTCGCATGTTTTGTTCATTCTGTTAAAATGACGGTGACGGTTGACGGTGGAAATTCAATTTTGTCAAATTTGAGTTCAAACTCCGATGGGTGAAACAGGTAATAAAATTTCAAGTACTAATGGGTAAAATGTTCCTAATGAATGATCGAATAAATTGGAATAAATAGACACATAATTATCTCTTTTTTTCGTACAAAAGATTAAAATACACGGACAAACGGTTGCATCGATCATTTCTCTTTTTCTGGTTTTCTTTATGTATTCAATAAGATTGGACACATTATAACAGTAAATTGATAATTTGCGTGCTGATCAAGTGCTATTTTCATTAAATACATTTGAAATTTATAGTATTGATTAGAAAACAAAATTGAAAAATAGTTTTTGATTTTTTTAATCAGTTCGTTTGTTTGTTAGGCTCAGGCGTGTGTAACACTTTACAGAACCGATTGTGGATAATTGAAAAATATAATTGAACTGATTTTTACCTCCGGTCACATATCCTAGCTTAATAATACTGTGAATTCAACTTCAAAAGCTTATCTCTAATCCAACTCTAAACTTAACTACTGAGCGCTAGAGACCCTTCATGACGCCTGTAAAACAAATGTATAGTAATATGAATTGATTTAATACATCAACATAAAACATTACCCTGAGTTTTCCGTTTGTTTAAAGATGTGTCTGTCTTTATCTTGAATAAGCTTTGGGAGTGTATTTTGTCTTGATTATTTGGAGCTGATACAAATGTGTTTTTTTGGAAATGCGATGGTTTATCACGACGATTGGAAAGAAGAATCTTATTGCAATCTAAATATATGTAACTCGATAAATTCTTGAAGCAAAATAAAAATTATTTATATCATTACCAGAAGATGTTGCTGTTCTCAACTAAAAAAATCAGACACCGCAACTTCTGCTGCTTTTAGTGGAGATTTATTCGTGTTCAAAAGTTTAGACAAATTCTTAGTTCGTTCAGAAGAGTTGCATTCATGTTTTTTCGCTTAATTTCTTTTAGGCAAGTGTTACAGATACAAACTGCTTTGGCTGTATCAAAAACATTCTTTCTTGGATAGCCAAGCTTCACTTTCTTGGGCACTAAACCGCGTAAATTTGCCCAACTCACAACTTTCTCAGCCCTGCAAACTTCACAACTGCATTTATCAGTCAACCTTGTTCACTGCGTATAATCGTTGACAATCGTGAAAAAATCAATGCTCACTGCGATTTATGTTTTTGTCTTACATGATATACACGCTCAAAACTGCCTCTCTTTCATTTGTATTACTGTCCCTTTTTTCTCACGGAAAAGTTGCTCAGTTTTCGTAAAAAGTGGAACAACTCATCAATTGAGGTCAAACTTTTCCGTGAGAAAAAAAGGGACAGCAATACAAATGAAAGAGAGGCAGTTTCGAGCGTGTAAAGCATTTTTTATTTAATTAATACATTCATAAACCTTCCAAAGGGCGTAACTCAAAAATGTGTCTATCATTTTTTTTTTGAAAATCCCCCCAAGAGATTTAGAATGCCAATACGAACCAACTGGCGTTCACCGTTTCAATGGTATATCTGTTTTAACCACCTGAAGTCGAGTTATTAGTACAAGACACTGAAGAAGTCTGCACATTGTAGACGAAATACGCGTATCTGTCGAAGATAAGCAAAGGTAGTTGGAATTAAATGGAGAATACTAATTTTTCTTCTAATTTCTAGTCACCTGATTACTTAAAATGAAGGGTTTCAAATAGGGCGAAGGTAGGGCTAACAAATATATTCGTTGTATTTGTTGTAAATCAATGAGCACTCTTCAAGAAGCTACTCAAGTTACCACAAGCATTATATTATTGCACTGATCCAACCCAAAATCAACATCGGTAATACGGGATTGAATCAGTTCAACAGTTGTTAAGTAATGAAGCGTTAGATTAGCCTAATAATGTAGTGATGCAATAATGCTACTTTAGCAATGTCTTATGGCATTACAAAAGATATAGCATTAGTTCGATCTTAGTGGGGCCCTTTTCAACTTTAATCCAACTTCAATGATGCACTAGACGTAATACATATGCCCTATATATGCATGCTATTACAGCCTCGTGGCTACTTGGGTACCTTTGTACTCAATGCCACACGCGTAACTGTCTAAAACACGAAGCATTGTACGAAAACAATATACACTGCTACGAATATTTTGTTATCAATAAACGTTTCTCTGATGGTTGCATGATTGACTGACAGATCTTCTATATCGACTCAGTATGTAATTGAAAAAAAAAAATCAATGATTCCAGTGCACCCGAACAGCAATACCAACATGTATGAGTACGATTGAAGAGAAGCAGCAATTGGTTGATCTTCATGAAATAGCATTTCACCAGATGAGAAGCATTTAGAATGTTTCATAGAATTACTACGACATTTGTTCTATGTACAAAATCCATTTTTTTCGAAACGAATGAAAGCAAACTTACTAAAATACATTTTCAGTATACAGTACTGGAAGAAATAAAGTGCTCACCCGGAAATAATTATATCATTGCTTCATAACTTCATCAAATTTGATTATATTATTTAGCTTTCTTCCGCAAAGTTGACTTAATTTGCGTTATCTTTCAGTTTTTGTAGAAAAAAAATTACTTTTCTCTTGAAGTAAAAAAAACGTTTTTTACTTAAATTGAGTTGTTTTTGAACTGGAAGAAAAAAAGTGCTCACTTTTACCTTATAATATTTTACTGTGTTTTGTTCGTTCCCAGTCGCTGATATTGACATATCCTCTTATTGTTGTTCATGCGCGGTCTATTCAAGAACAATTTTTCCCCGTTTTACTTGTTCGTTATTCGTGTTTTAAGATGGAAAGTAAGCAAATCCCCCTAAAAATCCGTAAACTCATCGTTCGAGACCACCAGAACCATGAATCGTTCCGGAAGATTGCTGCTAAGTATGCTTTAAGCTACTCTGGTGTAAGGAAGGTATGGAAGAAATTCGAACAATGTGGAAGTGTGGCAGACAAATCAGGTCGTGGGAGAAAGCGGCTTACGTCACCACGCGAAGATTCGAGAATCGTACGAGAAGCAAGAAGATGCTCATCAATAACCAGCCGTGCTATACGTGAGAACTTGAATCTGAAGGTATCCGAAAGAATTATTCGCTACAGGCTGCAAGAAGCTGGATTAAAGCGCAAGTATGCAAGTCGACGCCCTCTAATCAGAAAAGTCAATAGAATCAATCGATTGAAATTTGCTCAAAAGTATGCGGAACAGCCTGTAGAATTCTGGAAACGAGTGGTATGGTCTGATGAGAGCAAATTTGAACTGTTTGGCAAGAAACAGCGCCCTCGTGTTTGGATAAAGTCGGAGAACGCTTATTGGATCAGAACGTGCAGAAAACTGTAAAACATGGTGGCGGAAGTATTATGGTTTGGGGTGCTTCTCGTGGTCCAGCGTTGGAAATCTCGTGGAAATCGAAGGTATCATGACTGCTGATCGTTACATTGATATAATCAATGAAATCTGGAGGAATCGCTTCTTAAAATGGGGCTTGAGGAAAGCTTCATTTTCCAGCAGGACAATGACCCAAAGCACACAGCACGAAAGTCAACTGCATTCTTCAAATCAAATCGCATTAAACTGTTGGAATGGCCACCACAATCACCCGACCTCAACCCGATTGAAAATTTGTGGTCGATTTTGGATAGACAGGTGGATAAAGGCGAAGTGACGAATAAAACCAAGCTTTTCAAAGCTTTAAATGAAGCGTGGCAGAACATCGATGAAACATATCTGCCCAACCTCGTCGAAAGCATGCCACGACGTCTTCAAGCAGTGATCCAGGCAAAAGGTGGACATACTAAATACTAAAAGCTTTATATACTGTGTTTTCTTTACAATTTCTCATGTGAGCACTTTATTTTTTTCCAGTCGATAACAGAAAAGGTTCAATAAAAATTAAGATATAAATTTCCAGTCCTAGATTTTTATTATTTTCTTTACACGAAACGATAAAACGGAAGAATAAGATGAATTATGTCGAATACAGCTCAAGGTTTTCTCTGAATGTGTAAAGGGTGTCACCCATCAAGATTATTCGTTTTGGTGAGCACTTTATTTTTTCCAGTACTGTATATATTGACAAAGCAACACCGTTAAAACACCGTTTTTCCCCCATAGAAAATGGAATTTTTTTTAAAAAGCTCATCGAACCTTCCGGTCCGCCTCTAAGCATCTATTATAAAGTACAATATGCAAAATTTGGATGACGCCTGTATTAAGTTATCTCAAATAATATTAATCCATCCAATATAGCACACAACATAGCGATTGATTGAGCGGATTGTGGATAATGATATCATTGGGTATAGGACCAGAGTCCCCCCTGGTTGGTTCTAAACCAATGAGCCTGCATCAGCAATAGAAGCATAAAGTTGCCAGAAGGCACGAAATGCATCTACGCACTCCTACTTTAACGAATCCCTCAATCGCAATTTTAAATGGATTCGCATAGATTGTTCTTAACAAGCTTCTACATGATTGATATAGTTGTTTGCTTCGAGCATCGGCTGTGGAAGGTTGTGTCGATGCTTTATTACGCACTGTTTTGCTATCGGTCATGGCGCGTTTCGTATTGTTAGGTTATCTATAATTCAGCGATGTGAGTGATCGAATGAGTACAAAAAAATGCTTCTTGGTGAGATGTGATGGTTCTCCGGACTGGCGGTCCAGTGGTGGGGATCACAATTAATTGTGATCCACAATATTGGTTTGCCATGCTCGCCATACCAACATATCTTGGAGCAAGTAAACCGTTTACCATTAGGCACTGTTTGTACAAATAAGTTCAAATCAGAAATGGGTATTATTATTAAATAAATAAAGGTAGTTTATATCTAAAATATAACCGCACGTTTAACGTAGGATCGCGTTGGTGTATCCCTTCTTATTTATCCTGCATTCGGGCAAGGTAGGCGCTGGTTATTGCATTAATTTGAGATCACCAGTTTTTTCACACTGAAAATGTATGCTAGTCCCAAGCATCATCTGTTGCTTCTCTGTGTAATAACAGCTCATCTGGCAGCAATGTGATAGCAGCTTCGGGTGGTCAATCCATGTTTATTATCTTACTAATACTCATAGCAACGGATAAAGTCTTTGAATAGGATAAACCAATTGCAACTTTTCGATCTGATTAGGATGCTCTCTTGTCTCTGAAATTCGGATATGAGTCGTTTCGTCTCGCCCGTAGATTATCATAGCATGTGGTCCTTTAAAATCTCTTGGATGCGGAAACAATATTTAAAAATACTGAATTAAACTGTAAGATATGATTAACATATATTCTCAAGAATACGGAGCTACATTACCGTAAAACGGGGAAACATTGATCAGCCGGATAACATTGACCAATCTGGTCAGGGCGTAAGTCACTCGGCCACCATGTGGGACCAACCACAAAAACACACTCCAACACACTTCAACCACACTCGCCACCTTATGAAAGATAAATTAATTTCTGGCATCATTTACAAGAATTAATTGTTTGATTTCTAACTGTTTTGTTTCCCCCTCGCTTGCACTGATGTGATTCAGATGATGCGTCAGTGTTTGTAGAATAAACGTCAATTAATCCATGGTTGCCAAATAGCATAAATTTTCAACTGTATACAGATATGCTTAAAACACCAGATATCTAGACTAACATTTGAAAAGGGTGGAAGAGCCAAAATTTAAACAAATCATATTATATTATATTTAGATTGAACAATTTCAGAACAACTAATTTACCTTGACAATGACATTAAAATTGATTATGCACGTTCTGAAACAAGAAAAATTATTCATGGCGTTCTTCCGAATCACACATTGCTCTAGTTATTTAGCTGTTCCGCCACTTGTTTTCAGTTTGCTTCAAATCCTGGTAAACAGTTCAATATTTCAGGCAAACACTATTCTAATCATCATATACTTATTTCGAGTTGAGCTTGAAATATATATTTACGTATTTTATGCGTAAATATTACTTTATTTCTATTAAAACTTGAAAATAACTATTACGCTTTAATCACTAAGCAGAATTCATTTCGACGCATATTTTCGCCCGTTATAAATTTAAATTGGAATTATGCCGTGGAGATAATGTTGTTGATTTCCATTGATTGTTGTTACGCCGTCGATAGGTTGCTATGGATAACGTTTCATGGAGCTTGATTTTGCTTCGCGCTGAAAAAAACAAATGCCAGAAAGTGCCGGGAATTTATCAAGTAAGTACAGTTCAAATATGTTCTTAACGCAGATATAATTGTTAGAAGCGACAACGGATACTGATACTGATGGATCTTAAGAAGCTGATGCCCTTCGTTGGGAATAAGATGTATTATGTGGCGATGCTAAAGAGCTTGGTTGTTCCGAAGCGTGGTCGGAAGGCGAAGACTGCGATCGAAGATGCAAAATTCGATGATGACCCGGATTATGATAATGAAATCTCCTAAAATACGAGTTAACGTAGCCGCTGTTGATAACAGGAATACGTTTGCTGTGGATTTGAAAGAAATATACTCCGCTTTTGATTGTTTAATACATTAAAAATCTTTTAATTATTTGGTACATTTGAAAACTCTTTCACTGTATGGTGTCCATTTTTTACGAACTTAACTGAATTTTAAATGTATTATTTAAAGCTATTTCATGCAATTTAATTTGAATACAGTTACGATTCAATACGAAAATATACGCAGAACATTATATATACAAAAGACTTATCTGTTAAGTTGAAAACCGCAATCATCGACTAGCGACATTCGACTTTTTTCCCGATCTGTACGTGAAACATAACGTCGCTCCTAGTAGTGCGCTGTATAGTGCATCAGATCCGCTATACAGCGCACTACTAGCAACGTTATGTTTGACGCATAGGACAGGAGTAAAATCCTCCAAGGTCACCAAAACCGTAATTGATCCAGCCCACAGGTCTCCTCATTTGATGTCGCAGCTTTGGTTCCATCGCACTGTAAAAACATGATTAAGAATCCGCTATTCAAATAGTACAATAAGCACAATGTTCATTTGATAGACTGAACTCTTACGTTTAATTTTCCTAGTAGTACCTAGACTCATCTAATTAGTAAAATTAACTGTTTTAGTATGGTAACACTGGGTCGTTATTCCTCGCCACTTGATTAGTGTGACTGAAGAGCGTAGGCGTAGTAACAAATAAGATGCCAGAATGTCATAACTTAACGGCGTATTTCTAGTGCTGTCTGTTTAACAGGCGAAAACCTTAGGCGTAATAACACTCTGAAAATAAACAGGGCGTATTTTGGTTTTTATCAATTTTTAACTCAACAAAACCTATTTCTGGATAAATTGTATGAAAAGGTTAAGCACTGCATTATCATACAAAATCTGAGCATAAAAAATAGTTCATTGGAGCTTTCTATGGAAAATAGGATTTGATTTTCGCTTTCCAATCTTCGCCTCCCATTTTCTCGGTTTCGTGATTTTGGAATACCGCCCTTTTCAAATGTTAGTCTAGATATGTTGAAACACAGAAACACCTTCCGACTCACTGAAACACAAACACAATGCGTGGTGACTAATCCCCTGGGTTTGGCCAATATCACGAATAGTTCATATAAACATTTTCCGTTGATACACTTTTAAACTATGAATTATGCTTCTTAATAAAATATTATTTGGCTTCCGAAAGCTGTATAACATTGGTTTAAATGTTCAGGTGTTTGCCTAGAACTGAAAATTGAAGTGAGCATAGTTTCTTCAACTTTCGGCTAGCGGAGAAAAAAGTAATCATGCTTGTCTAAAAGTTCTCATTGCTGGTTAGAGATAATTATTTGGATACGTTAGGTTAGCTAGATTGGTTCTCGATTAAAGGCAAAAGAGTGTTATAAAATTTTTAGTCTTTACAATTTAATAAAAATCTCATGCATGTCCACTTTTTGCACTTTTTCGCAAAATCTTGTCACAAAATCGAGGTAATTTAGCGCTTTTGCATTGAGGCAAAGGGCAATTTATCAAACATTAACACAGAATAATAAAAATTAGAGCAGAATTGAAGAAATTAAGAAAATTGATTCAAACGGCTCCTCTGCCCTCTTGGCTACGCCTATGAGGGTACACACAAAAAAAAGTTTTATTAAGAGCTCGGCACTTTCCTTCTGAAAAGATATTATTTTTCGATAAATTAAGAGTAAAATCATCTACTGCGAAAGGTATGCGTTTGATTTGAAACTATATTTTATCGGTTCAGTGTGTAAGTTTAAAAGTGTGTTCTTTTACCATGAAAATTGTAGAACTGTCAAATCCACCAACACAAAGCAAACTGTCGTCCTTGCCGTCGTTTGGAATTTTTTCGCTCGGTCAGATTATTAGATTTTCGATGACGATGCTTTCCTTGGGGCGGATAATAGCAAAAATCTCTGTCTGAAGGATAAGTATGTTACTACAGGGATGTTAATGTTTTAGTAGAACCAACAATCAATATGCAACTAGCTATTTGAAATTGGTTCACTGTTGTAGAACCCCTTGGTCCGAAGTACACCTTGAAGCCAGCACCTTGTTATACATATTTGCGCCTTTGTTTTGATTTGCTGTGTTATTTTGACACAATATTTGAGAGTGTGTTCGCGTGAGTTCATTATTAGGGGCGCATTATTGAGCTTGGGACCGACCAATGTGCTAGTACTGACTGAGCAATCAGTCAGACAAACAATCCATTCTACTAAAGGAACGTCCATTAATTACGTCACGCAAAAAGTGACTTTCTATAACCCCCCCCTATTGTCACGTTTTTTGTATGGACCTTCAAATTTTTTGTATGGATCGTCACGTTTTCCCAAGCCCCCCCCCCCCTTTCCCCCCTACCACGTGACATAATTAATGGACCTTCCTTAATTAGGTCTTCATTACTCCATGCGTGAAATACGTAATTAATTATAATGTTGAACAGCAATTTCTGCTAAAACCAAAGGCTATGAAATTGAATAAAAGCAATTGAAAGTTGAACGGAGGGCTATTTTGAAAGGCACTATCCGATCAAGCACACAATCTTTTACCAAGCTATTCCAATGCAGAGTAGGCAAGGGAGGGAAACGGTACTTCCCCTTGACTGGTAAAAAAGTGCGCGCTTGATTGTGCTCATATACCACCAAATGGCACAGAACAGTTCTAGCAATGTGAACAATCTGTTTACACTTCCTAAAGCCTACGACAGAAATCAATTCCCAAATTAGAGGTTTTGGAAAACACTTATTCTAACATTAATTTGCAAAGTTTAATATAAACCCAGGATAGTCATGGCTACACTTGTCAGAATCGGTCAATATCGGGGTGTCTCTAGTTTTGCCCTACAGGCGCTTTTCTAACCTACTTTTCCTACCACTCAATCATCACACTGTTTTTCAACGGCCCTGTTGATCTATCATCGCTACCAATGAACTACCTGTTCATGTTGATTTATGACTCTGAATCGTTTCTTGGAATCATGATGTTCTACGCCTTATGAATCAGTGTGATTTTTCGTCCTTAACTCATCCGAACTGTTTTAATGGCAAACTCACGAAAGTACAAGTGATTTATCATTCGTCTAGCAGCATGATTGACGAATGATAACAACAGCAGGTAGTGTATGATTAGAGATCGGCAATCAACAAACACGCCTCCGTCCGGTCATGATTCATTCAACACAGACAAGGCTTCGATGAATGAAATCGTTGCATATGGATAGCGATGAGCCGCTGCTGTCGAGACAGCAACAACAGCCCGACAACAACAACACTCAGTTGGTAAGTTTAAATATGAATGATTGTGCTGCGTGTCAGTAATTCAAGGAAGGTATAGTTAGAAGTATTATTCTATACATTCCTACGTACATTGTTGCAGACGATCTTTCTTATCAGGTGGATGTGACAGCAGTATAAGGAAGTGACAGGAGATTGATAGTAGATTCACTGACACGTTTCAAGATCAAGATTGCTTGGGAAGATGTGCAAATCTAAATCAAGTTCCAACAATGATCTAATTGGACTGATCCATTCCTACTAAAGATACCCATAGAACACGACAAGCTTCATAAATCACCTCACCAATTACTCAGTCAGCAAATAAATGTCACCACGTTGCATATTGATCCGACAAGCTGTTCGATTAAATTACCAATATTGTTGATAATTGCGGTGATAATTATGCTCTAACACGGTTCTTCCGCCGTCTCAGGCAATCGCCGACTCCAAGCAGCGGATTCGATTCGAGACAGTGCGAGACCAGCCGGCTGCTGTCTGATAGTTAAATGCAACAACTCCACCACTGAACTAGATCACCGTCGATCGGTAAGGTACACAGCCCACTACAAGCGCGTTAAAACAAACAACAACCTGTAGTTAGTTAAATAATAACAAGTAGATAATTACTACTCCCTCCTCCTCCCTCCGTCGCGGTTAACGATCGGCAGAGCGCGTCAAATCTCGCCTCGTGGATCTTGGAGTATCGGCAAAATATTGGTCAAGCTCAAGCTCGGTCTCGGTTTCCCGGCAAGCGTCAATGTCAAGAGCCGCAAGTCGGTGAGTTGTTTGGTGCCGAAGCGTTCTATCACTTCAAGGTCGATCGATGACATTCGTTGCGGTGGCCAGAGGCGCCGTTTTCCGCTAGTTGCGGTTGATTGTCACGTTGAACGTGCGCCGCCATTCCGAGTGGATTCCTGAGGGACACCTAATGAGCTGCGGGAGGTGTCGGTAGTAATTTGTATTTTCTCTGTGATGGGTTGTGAAAAAAGAAGGTTTCTCCTATCTCAACTGACATTGGATGAGAATGTGATTTTTTTTGTATGATGCAACGCATTGATTAGATTTCGTCATTCTTTTTTCCAGTTCAAACAACCCTTTGAATGTGATAATCATTGTGGTTCGGAGTTGGAACTAACGGATTGGAAGTTGATTGGGGGAATGGATTTTGGTTTCTAGTTTGTGATATGGAGGAAATTTTCATTTCGAAAATGATAGTTCCAACAACTGATTGAGGACATAAAGAAATACTGTTAACAAGTATTCTACCGACATGGTCAGTTCTTGTGATTTTAGTAACGGTGAAACTCAAACTTATTACTAAAGGGTGTATTCGATAAAATGGCACACAGAAAATCTTTGTAACGTTTGAATCGTATGAGTAAAAACCCAGAAATTTGAGTAGATCTTATCCATAGTGTATTATTTACATCTGCCAAGTTTCATAGTTATACATTCAGTAGTTCCAGTCATGTCGTCGAAACAAGAAATTGTCCGTGAGAAAATTTTGTGCACTCACAATCAAAATCCAGGGGCGTCCCACCGGTGGATTGCTAAAAGGCTTGGAATTGCAAATACAACTGTGTCTCGTGTAATAAGAACCTTCAAGGAGCGTCTGAGTGTCCAAAGGAAGGAAGGGAGTGGTCGTAAAAGTGGTCCAATGGACAGTAAATGGCCAGGAAAGTCGTACAACAATTCAAGAACCGTCCAAACATGTCAATTGAGATGTCGCTAAAAGTCTAAGGTGTCAGTCGGTTTTGTGCAGAAAACCATGAAGCGTGCTGGGTTACATGTTTACAAAGTGCAAAAGCCCCAAACCGAATGAAAAACAAAACATCACCGCGAAAACCCGCGCCCGGAAACTTTACACGAAGCTGCTCACCAAATCCGGTTGCATCGTGATGGATGACGAAACATACGTCAAGGCCGACTTCCGTCAACTTCCTGGGCAAGAATATTTCGTTGCCAAGTCGAAGTTCGATGTTCCGGAGGATGTTCGAAAGAAGAAACTATCGAAATTTGCAAAGAAGTTTCTAATCTGGCAGGCGATTTGCGGATGGGTGAAATAAGTGTTCTCTTCATCACTTCCGGAACAATAAACGGTGCGATGTTACACGGAAGAGTGCCTTAAGAAGCGTCTCTGCCATTCATTAAGAAGCACAAAGGATCAACTCTGTTTTGGCCTGA
>JASCZW010014774.1:0-22145 GCA_034211315.2 Aedes japonicus
TGACTGATTCCACGCCAAATCGGTCGGTCACCAAACTCAACTATCTTCGATTTTGATGAAACTTGGTACACGTCTTCGGTATGTTGAAAAAAAATCCACTGGTGTTAAGATTATTTGGATTCAAGAGTAACTTTTGAGATGGGTGTATGTTTTTTTTCCAACATTTTACTTGAAAAATCGTAGTTCAAAAACCATTACATTTAGAGAAAAACTTTATATGGAGGAGTTGTAGAGAACTAAAAAGGCTTTGTAAAAAAAATGTACACTGAAAAAAAAATTTTTTTTTCATAAAGAAAAATCGAAAATAAATACTAAAACTCAAATATAAAAAAAAAACATATTTTTAATATTTTTCAAATTTGTTTTGTGGAAATTTGAGAAAAAAAGACACGTTTTAAAAAAACCTCTAGGATGGACGCTCTTATAATAAAAAAGTTTTCCTAAGAGCAAACTTTGGTGCATATTTCAAATTTTGGTTATTCATTATTATAAATGAAAATTAATTATACAATATGATTTTGGAGATCATTAAAAACAATAATGATACTGTTGATAAATCACCTGAACGCAACCGTTTTCGAGATTTTTCGGATTTTATTTCAATAGAATGAAAAAACATAAGAAAATTCGCTCTTTTCTTAAGTTAATCGAGATTTCCACCAGAAATGATAAATTTTCCAAGATCTTCATATTATAACGTTCACATTACTCTAATGTCCTCTTTTCTTTTGATATCAGGATGATAAGAAGACTCATTTGAAACGAACAAGATAAATAGCACTATTGTTTTAATATTGCAATCAATATATTTATAATTGTTTTATGGCTGTATCGGTCGGGCCGCTCAGAGAATGAAGGGAGCGAATTTGCTAAAGCGATGAAAGTAACAGCGAGATAGATGTCGCAGGGGCGACAAGTGTGAAATGGACAGATGATGAAATTATGCGGAGGGTCATATAGAAGAAGCATATTAATCGAACTGCTGACTATTTTGCCAAGCTCCAACGATGTTAGAGGTCGGGTGTAGTGTGTGAAAACTACACTCCGAACAGTTCGGTGATGTAGCGATGAAAGTAACACATATTGTTTAAGGTAGGTAGACAAATAGCAGCTATAACGTATGTCAGGTATATCTTCTCATAAAAAAACAGCTAATGTACGCTGCCTGTAAACTACCAGAGATGTTTTATACCTGCATTTCCAAAGGTACCACAGCCAATATATATGCTCATACATAGTCGCATTCATCAGTAAAATCTATCTGAGTGAACTGAAAATGGAGTTTAACATGAAGAAGTGTTGTATGCCGTTTCCCACTAAACGGTGCTCAAAAAACCTTCGTAAATTAACCGAACAAAATGTCAAAAAACTCAAGTTTATGGGCAAAACACATTTGGACACTTCTTTGATGATTTGTGATAATTGTCGTTTGCATTTAAATAGAACCGAACAATCCCATGCTGCAATTTCGGAGCCTAGTGAGAAACCATCAATTACTAACATTATGGATCCACAACCATCTACATCACGGCAAGTAGACTTGTATGGTCTCGAGGAAACGCCATCGGCAATATCATTAATGTCAGTGCCATGATGTGTGCAAGATTATTAAAGACGCCATAATATTGAGCTATTTAACAAGGGCGTAGCTGGAATCAACGTTTCGCCAATATCGGCTAAAAAGTTACTGAACGTAAATTATGCCCGCAAAAAGTTCAAAGATGTTTCAAACGGCATTCGGACACACATATTTGGGGATCAAGCGGAGGAGGATGACCTGGAACAATTGAAAGTGAAAGCAGCCGAATATGACGAAATAATCGCGCAGCTAAAGGACCGGTATGCTGATCCAGAAACTTCGAGGGACGATCAAGTAAGGATACTTTCGGTTTTACCACAATCTTGGACAAATCAAAGAGTAATGGCAGAATTTGGAATAACAAACAAGTACATCGTATCACAAGCTAAATTCCTTGCAAAGCACGAAGGTGTTTTAGCTGCCCCTAACGAAAAGCTGGGACACGGTCTGAACCCGGAAATAAAAAACCAAATTTTGCAATTTTACGACAGTGATGAGATAACACGAGCAACCCCTGGTATGAACGACTACGTTTCAGTGAGGAGTGAAGGTAAGAGGGTTCATATTCAAAAGCGCCTTTTAGTTTGTTCATTAAGAGAAACTTTCATTAAATTTCAAGAGATGCATCAAAATGCTGTTGGGTTTAGCTCTTTTGCAGCACTAAGACCAAAGCATTGCAAATTACTTGGCAGCACAGGTTCTCATAACATTTGTGTTTGCACCATTCATGAGAACATTAACTTGTTGCTTCATGGTCTTAGAAAATATTCATTCGAGAATGATTATAAATTGTGTTTTGAAGAAATATTATGTAGCTCATCAACTAGAACTAAAAAATGTTACCTCCGTGAATGCGAACGATGTCCAGGCTTTTCAGATTTTGAGAGTAGTTTAACAGACAAATTAGAAAAACGTGGTTTAGTTGAAATATCTTTTGAGCAATGGATTTCAACTGATAGATGTAGTTTAGAGACACTTGTTAAACCAATTGATGAATTTATTGCTTATTTTTGTGAAAAGTTGGAACAATTAGTATCCCACGATTTTGTCAAATCTCAGCAGTCTAGTTTCTTGAGAGATTATAAAAGTTGTCTTAAAGACGGCGAAGTAATAATAATTTGTGATTTTTCTGAAAATTATTCATTTGTTTTTCAAGATGCTGTTCAAAGTAGTTATTGGAGTAATGAGCAAGCCACTATTCACCCTTTTGTCATTTATTACACGGAATCTGGAATACTTAAAAATATCAGTTTCATTGTTATCTCAGAAGTGTTGAAACATGATACGATTGCGGTGCAGGTGTTTATTTCAAAACTAATAAGCTTTTTGCAAACAAAAATTAAAGTAAAGAAAGCTACGTTTATGTCTGACGGGGCAGCATCCCAATATAAAAATAGGAAGAACTTTGCAAGCCTTTGTAAGTTTAAAAGAAATACAATATTTATGCTGAATGGCATTTTTTCGCAACATCCCACGGTAAGGGACCTTGCGATGCAATTGGTGGTACATTAAAACGAATGGCAAGATATGCAAGCCTTGCTGTACAACATGAACACCCTATAAAAAGTGCATTAGAGTTATTCGAATGGGCGAACCAAAAAAGTGATGATTGTTTAACAAAAATGTCGTTTTGTTATGTATCACATGAAGAGTATGAACAGGGGTAGCAGAATGGAATGAAATTTACCGACAGACTAAAACGATTGCAGGTACACAAAAGTACCACTCATTCGTTCCAATTTCAGAAAACGAAGTTTTTGTAAAACTGTTTTCGAATGACGAAGAAGGCAGGATTCATAATATATATAAAAGCAATCAATAGTTTATATAATGTTTATGTAATATTATCAATGACCGAGACTAATAAATGGTATATATAAATATAAATCCAACCATAATTCATTATTTTTGTCTTATAACTTTAAGTGAAGCTTTTTCAATCGACGAGCTGTTAAGAGTAAGTAAGAGGCACATACATGTGTTTTAAAAAGGCTTAAAACACAAGAGAAACAATTGTTAGCTATTGTTGTTTTAATATCACGAGTAATTTATGAAAAGGGCGTATTTTTTGAGGTTTTGAAATTTTATTGAAAGAAAATCAGAAATATCTTGAAAACGGTTGCGTTTACGTGGTTTATCAATATCATCATTATTGTTTGTAATGATCTTCAAAATCATATTGTAACATCAAAATTTATTTATAAGAATGAATAACCAAAATTTGAAATATACACCAAAGTTCGCTATTTGAAAAACTTTTTTATTATAAGAGCGTCCATCCTAGAGTTTTTTTTAAAACGTGTCTTTTTTCCTCAAATTTCCATACAACAAATTAAAAAAATATTAAAAATATGTTTGTTTAGATATTTTATTTTTTGTAATTATTTTTGATTTTTCTTGATGAAAAAAATTTTTTTTTTCTGTGTATATTTTTTTAAGAAAGGCTTTTTAGTTCCCTACAATTCCCTTATATAAAGTTTTTCTCTGAATGTAATGGTTTTTGAACTACGATTTTTCAAGTAAAATGTTGGAAAAAACACATACGCCCATCTCAAAAGTTACTCTTGAACCCAAATTATCTTAACACCAGTGGAATTTTTTTTTTCCAACGTACCGAACTCATGTGCCAAGTTTCATCCAAATCAATGATGATCGGGTATGATTTTTGGGATTTCCGGCACATTCTGGATGGAATCCCTCTTCTTCCTTTTGATAACTTCACAACTCAACAGCTCACCGTGATCCACCTTACGGTGGATTGATGAGCTGCCTGATGGTTGCGGATGAACTTTTATCGTGTAGCGCGACATCGCTGTGACATTGTCAGGCAAAGTCACCAAAAAACGATAGGTGAGAAAAACAACAGCACTCTGGATGGTGGTTGCGGATGAACTTTTATCGTGTAGCGCGACATCGCTGTGACATTGTCAGGCAAACGCATAAAAAAAACGATAGGTGAGAAAAACAACAGCACTACTGACACTGACACGCGTAGTAGCGCAGCGGCGCGTCTGCGTAGCGGCACGTCGGCGTAAAACAATGAGAGTTGATGTAAGGTGTGGATAACTACAGGCTCATTTAGAAATGGTGATTGGATTCGTGGTGCAGCGCAACGAATGTTGCGACACCTTGTTAAGAACGAGCAATGCTTATATATTTCAGTTTTTGATCCACTTCAAATTGGATCAGCTTATAAAAGCATGTAAATTCTATACGAATAACAAACAGATGCGTTCAAAATTCTATTCTTATACATATATATGTTATACAACAAAGAGATCTGTATGCTTGATGGTAAGTTATTTAAATTTTAAACAACTATTTTATCATGAACTATAGAAATTTCCAATACCTAGGTACATTCACTAGTACAAATGAAAATTTATTATAGCCGTAAAATTTCGTACAATTTGTATCTTAACATTTTTTAAATAATGATATAGTCTTTCCTTGTATTCTCCCATACGCGGGGTAACGATCTGTGATGATGTTGTTTTGAGAAGGAAATAATTTCTCATCACCATGAGGAGTAGACAGCAATTTTTTGCTAGAACAAAGTTGTTAAGAGAAAGTATTGATAGATCCGTTAGCCCACGGCAGGCTGTGAAAATTGAATAGAAGTAGTTTGAAATTGAGTGGAGGGCATTGTGAGGTAGTATTTCGAAACAGGAACCCAAACTTTTACCAAGCATCCCCATGCGGGGTAGGTCAAGGCATGATTTCTCATGGTGATGAGAAAATGATGACGATGATGATGATGGTGTCGTCGGGCTCGTCGGTAGCAGCAGCGTCTCTCGTTTTCTCGGCTGGATGATGTTTACATTCTCTCTCTCTCCGGGGTAGGTCGTGCCGATGATGACAACGCAACTAACGAATTGGTAGTGAATATACCTAACTAGTGTATCGGTAGCGAGCTACCGTATCGGTAGCGAATATACAACCCCGGGCTGGAAAGATTCCTCTAAAGCTCTGCAATCCTGTTTATAGTTGTCTTCGATCGGCAGGATAAAAATTCGAGAAACCGCTCGTCGGTAGATCATTCGACCGATTTGCACGTCGACGGCTCGCACTAGGTTGTCCGCTCCAGGGTACACGTTGACTATGCGGTTGGCGATCGGATGCTTCGATGATCGACAACGTATCTTCTGTCCTCATCCCGGTAGTAAGCCAGGAAGATCTTTTTGCATGCGTCATGCTCCGTGGGTTCATCGGCGTCTTCGTTGTCTTGATATGTCTCACGTCACCGTTTTTACCGACGTAGTAACACTATCCTTCGTCTTCAACCTCCCAAAACCTCTTCATGGTCTCGGAAAGTGTGGCGGTGGTGGCTATGCAGCACTGCTGGTCGTTCTGCTGTTCCTCGACATCTCTTGCGATGACCTAACCGAAGTGCGTCTATTGCAGGTCAGGCAAATCCGCTCATAGTTGCATCCTTCCTGATTTGAGTAGGCGTAGGAAATGAGATATGTCAGGCAGCATGTCAATTTGACCAAGTGAATGGAATTCGGGGTCGGCTGGGTATATGCCGGTTGGTAGTGGCCATTTCGACACGTCCAGCTGGGTTGGTGGGATGACTCCTGCTCCGTAGGAATCACCAGGCCTTCGGCGAACGTTGAGAAGTCGGAACATCTGGATTAAACTGCAATAAAGATCTTTTCACGAGCACATGTCCTGACTGTTCCAACTCCGGTGATGGGCACAATCGTCGGAAGTCTTTGGAGGGACAGGAAGTCAGCGATGGCCTTCGAAATTAAGCTCACCTGAGAACCAGAATTTAGCAGTACACGGCAGGGTATCTTCCTGCCACAGAGGTCTCTCAGGTTCACGACAGTTGTCATGAGCATTGCTGTTTTCTGTTCCAACGGTTGTCTTTCTGGAAAGACGGCATTTGACGCCGAGTGAACAGATGTTTCGCTTGCAATACTGGTTGTACTGCTGGAGACGTGCTCACCTTCTGCACCGTTGGGGCGAATTTCTCGGTTGCTTGCTTAGGTTTCTCATGCAGAAGGGTATAGTGCTTCCGCTGACACTTCATGCAGGCCTTGTTCGACGGGCACTCGTAATATCAATGGCCGCATCGAAGGCAGTTGTAGCACAAGTTCAACTCCCTTACCTTTACTAAACGAATCTCATCCTGCTCCTCCAACTTCGGCGACGGAGTAACTTCCAGGATTTTGCGATCCACTGCGGTGTTTTCCTGGTAGTTCACATCGAGCTTCTTCGCGAAGACCTTCAGGAGCGTTTGAGTCACCTTCGAATGATCGTCTTCGTCTTCGGCTGATGAGCGTGACCCAACGTTTGACTTGGCCACGCTGATGGATCAGAAACTTCACGTCGATCGTGTCTTCTTCTCTTTTCTTCGGTGCGTGATCGAGTCCCATTTTGCCTCGTTACAAATGCACAACACTCGTGACGAAACAAGTTTACGGTACGCAAGTAGGGTTTTTTAATGCCACGCTAACGCTTGTACACACTTCGCACACAACTTCGCGTTGTTGAAGCCACGCGAACGCTTTTGGTTCCACAGACCAATCACGATGGTTTCGGATTACCACACGCGATTTCACTTTTTGGATGACACACTCTGGTGTCCTAGCAGGCTACTCGGATGTCACCAGTGCACACTGGGCCAGAATGAAAAATTTGCAGGAATAAATTATTTTCAATTATTTTGCAATTTTAGAACAAAACTGTCTTCAGCAAAGTTGCAGCTAATAATTAGGGCTTTAATTTGAAATCAGTTTCAGTTAGGGTGGTCCTTGAATATATTGAAATAAACATTCGTTTTTTCTCATTTTTGATATAAAGCAATACCACAGCCATTCAAGCTTAAATCTCGACTTGTGTAAATTTCCGCAACCGTCAATTTGAAAGGAATCGCCAAATGTCAATAAGCATTTAGCAAAAAGAAAATTTGTCAGTTTTGTAGACGCTATGTGGCATATAATTGCACGTCAAAACATCGTGTCAATATCGGGTGGCATGTGGCGAACGACGGAGTGATATTTTGACATGCTAGCAGATGCCGCAACTTCACCACATCAGTGGGCACATCGACTAAGTGAACTACGTAGCGTTAGTGAAGCAACAGTTGCTTACGCTAGCGCTTGCTAGCGATTTGAAAATTTACACAAAGTTATCGATTAATTTTGCTCTTGCTTAAACGTCTGTCTGTGGCAATACTGTGTATGACAAAGTTGTTCCTTATTAAATTTAGAGCATGTTTGCTTCAAAAACTATAGCCGTAGGTCTTTTGTGTCAATAGTTATGATCATTTTTCTGCTTAAGAGTAGGGTGGCCCTGAGAAAATTAGTATTTTTCGCCTAACTTTTTCATTTTAAATTTTATGAAAACGGTGTTTTCAACAAATTTTTAGAACTTGTTTAAACACACATTTTTAAGAAGAAATAACGTAATTTTTGGCATCCGTTCAAAAGATATCGTGATTTTAGTCCAAACATTACGACTTTTTCAAATTACATTATTTTTTAAAGGGGGAAAAACGGGGATACAAATACGACTGCATATGAATGGTAAAGATAAGAGGTCTCTTCTGTATATAAATGTTCAGGTGAATTTAGAAGAATTTGAGGTTAAATGGTTCTATGAATGTATGTCCTTTTTTAAATAAAACTCTTGATTTTTTCTTAAATGTTGATGGCAATGACGAGTAAATCACCATATTTCAATAAAGAACTAATATTTGCAATGTGTTCATTTTTAAAACAAACATTCATGCTAAAACGTACCAAAATTATAAATTGTACTACTAAACCACTAAACATCATTAAACATAAAAAAGGATTTTTTAACGCCATTCGCGTTTAAGGGTTAGCAAAATCTTCAAGTTTGAACTTTCTTGTGTTGTGATCTCAAAAACTTTAGGTATGAAGCGCTTCAAAGTGAATATGGCCGTGTTTGCATGTGCAAGGAACCAACATAATGGTAAATTTAAACTTATGTCAGTTGAACTTAACTAGTTCCCGAAACAATAACTCAAAATTTTAGTTTGTTTAACCAGCGATGTTTGTGCCTAATTCAACGTGAAATTCCTGTTAAATGAAACTAGAATATATTTGCGTTTAGGAATCTTTTTTCTCAGGGCACCCTTAGTAAAGCGATATTTTTTTTTCTTTGCTTCGGTGGCTTTCAATTGAGCTGAAGGTTTCAGAGCGTCATACATTGAGAAGTATAGTGCGCCATTTAAAAGTGAAGAAAGCTGCCATTTTATTCATGTCTTGCTAGCTTTCAGATTTTTTGAAGTGCTGAAAATTTCTGAATGATATTAATAATGATTAATAACGGTTTTTAGATTATTAAATCATTTGCTAGTACTCAAAGTCTGGAGTGAGTTTATGTATGTGTGTGTTATGTGTTTATGCGTCGGTCGTAAGCATAAAATTGGGTCTATTCATGAATGCAAGTTCGTCCCATTTTTAATAAATGCAGTTGTCGTACGAGTTTCTTCCTGATTTTATGATTTAAGGCATTGCCAGCTTTATTCGCTTCACCCAACAGAAATTTCCACAAATCAAACTAAACTGAATATGTTTTGAAATACTCAGAGATTTTTTCATTTGGTTTATTGGCCCTTTGATAATGAAAACAATAATTCAATGTGGAAAGGTTTTGTTCCATTGGTTTGTGTTTAAATGAGACATTTGGAGAATATATAATCGAAACTCATACATTTCCATTTTCCATTTTCCATTTTCATCGATTTAAATTGAACACAATGTAAATATTCGTTCTTAATTGAAATATTGATTGAAATTTAATCGTCATTGCCATCAACATTTAAGAAAAAATCAAGAATTTTATTTAAAAAAGGACATACATTCAAAGTACCATTTAACCTCAAATTTTTCTAAATTCACCTGAACATTTATAAACAAAAGAGACCTCTTATCTTTACCATTCATATGCAGTCGTATTTGTATCCCCGTTTTTCCCCCTTTAAAAAATAATGTAATTTGAAAAAGTCGTAATGTTTGGACTAAAATCACGATATATTTTGAACGGATGCCAAAAATTACGTTATTTCTTCATCAAAATATGTGTTTAAACAAGTTCTAAAAATTTGTTGAGAACATCCCGATGGTTGCCTCAATGGGAAGGTTCAAATTATCAAATCTTCTGGTCCGCTTCTTAGCATATTGCTACCAGGTGGTTATCCACCAATTGCCTGTTAATCTGCCAAATTTGGAAGACGTCTACATTGAGTTATCTCAAATTTTAATATTCCACCCACTGTATCACAAAACATTGCGATTGGTTGAGCGGATGGGAGATAATAAGATCTGTGGGTACATGACTAAGTTTCCCTGGTTGGTTCAAAACCGATGAGATTGAAAACCAATAGAAACATAACCCAGCAAACACAGGATTGTATATGATAGCGGATAAGAGTGAAAAGTGGAGGCGATATACGTACATTTTACATGAAGTCAAATGGACGCATGTACGTATATCGCCTCCATTTTGTACTTATATTCGCTATCATATACGATTTTTTTTTTGCTGGGAAGGTTGACACAACGCACGGAGTGCCTCTAGGAACTTGAATTTCACCAAATTCCTTAATCGTGACTTTAAACAGGTTAGCATACATTACAAAGTTGCGCACTGCTTTGATATTGGGTTAGCGCGTTGTCTTTTGTTCGGTGGCGCAAAGGATCGATTGAACACAGACAAAAATAACAGACAAAAAAAACTTTCCGGTGAGTGAGGGTGGTTTGACGGGTACAGTAAGGGTCATAATTAATCATGATTCATGCTTTTGATTTGCCATACTCGTCGTGCTACCATAGCTTTTAACAAATAAAGCTCTATTTTTTAAAAGGATCCAACAACATCCTTACTGTTGGTATAAATCGATCGAAATTGTCTTTAAAGCGTCAATATAAATCAAATTGTTTTCTTAGCGAAAAATTACCATGACACTTTGTGAGTGGCCTTAATAACATCCTTACTGTTGCTTTGGATCGCTTTTGCTCAGAATTCGGTTCTTATATTTTAATATTTTTCTAAACGACGCGTGAATTCTGCTTTCGTTTACCAAAACAGACCCTGCTGCCACCCATTTTTGTAATCTTATGATCCAGTACATAGACGTATTAGAATTTAGAATAAAGGTGTCATGAAAACCTTACTTTAAATTCAGAGGGGAGCGTTAAATTGTTATTCCTGTTCACCTCGACTAGACCGCGACTGATCGGTTCTACCCCTAGGTCTAGTTCTAAGATAACTGTTGTACATAATAATAAAAACTTGGCTCTGTAAAGTTGATTCGATTGAGCCGAATAAATAAATTTAAAAAAATACTGTATTCCACTTACCGAACATGACATCCATAACATCGATCGCTGACTCCGGGTTTTAACCAACTGTCAGAAAATAGTTTACCAGGTTGATCTGCTACACTCCAGGAAAAGATTCTACCCCGCGCATCGCCTGTAGATTGCATATTATATAAAAAGATCAATGTGAAAACAAACAATATTCTGGTAGTTACCAATAAAAACCGTTCGATGATCCTTGGATATTGCCAAAGAGGTAATGCTGGCAGGTTCCGCGTTTCCCTTCATATCATAAGCAGTGTGCATAGTTAATTTGGTACGGAATATCAATTGACTATGCCACCGAAACAATTTTGTTGACTTTTGTGAATCATCTCTAGCTGGCTCGTTCTTAATAGAATCCAATTTGTCTTGATGTCGATCGCAAGAAATGGTCTTAATTTTTGAGCTGATCAGGCGCGCTGATAAAGTGTTGTGTGATTCGTCTACGTTGTGTACAGAATGGTGATAACCTTCATGACATGTGTGTGGCATGACATGTAAATTGCTAGTGGAGGATGACCTTATGACAGTTCCTAAAAAATTGCGTGCATAAAGAGGTGTTAGTGAAATAATCGAAGCATATTACTTCTTTTAAGAAAATAATGGAACGTCCATAAACTACGTCATGCTATGGAGAGGCGTGTGTTTTAAAACTGTGTCTGTTCGTGACCACGAAGGTACATCGACGCGCCATTTGTTCCTCAGTGGAAACATCACAAAACCCCTCGTTGATAAATTAAGAAATTAAGAAGAAATAAAGTGAAATTATTTAAAATTAGGTTAAATTTAAATTTTAAGTTTTAAGTTTGAGTTTAAGTAAATCGCTTGTGAGTGCACGGCTTTGTCCGATAAGCTATTCCGCCATCCTAAAAGTATTGCTGCAACCCGAAAAGTTAACAAGCCTTTGAGGAATTTTACTGCTGCTCGCTGTTCTTGACATTATGGTCCTTCGAACCGGATAGCGTCGAATTTCCGCTAGTCCGGTAGTCCAGCGCCTAGTGAGCCACCATCGCATATTCACCGCTATTGTGTCGGCGAAAGAATTGATTCCTATCGCCGTTGCACCGGCTGTACAATTGCTCCTGAACGACATTTGCTACTTCTGCTATCGGAATCAACTACACAAGGGAGAATCCTACAATCTCCGAAGATTCATGGCAATGCTATTGTCTTCAGCAGGTAATTAGCACTCCGATAACTTTCACTTCCTTCCTTGAGATCTACGCTGGTTTATTGTCCACAGATTTGCCACAATGGCAACCGAGCGCCGCATCAAGACGTTGACATTGTGACTGAAATGCATTGTAACGTCGCCGAACCTCATCAAATCGTTCGTCGATGACTTTGATGGAAACACCCAGGTAGACGAGATGCCTGTGCGGTTGGAAAACCTGATCAGACTACCACAGCGCCCAGAGTGAGCTGGAGACGCTCGGCGAAGCTGCCATCGAAACTTTCTACTGGAGCAAAATAAAACTCCTAATACACCAACTCTCCCGTATCCACATCATTCCGAGGCGCAATTCCCATCGCAGGTGTGTTTGCGTGACGTTAAACTCCTGGTCTTCGATGGAAAGCGGGAGAATTGGATAGATTACCACGATTTGTTTGTTTCGCTGGTCCACTCATCGGTTGGCCTCTCAAATATTCAGAAGTTCTACTATCTACGGTCGTCGTTGTCAAATGCAGCCCTACAACTAATTCAAACGATCCAAATCTGTGCGAACAATTACTCGGTTACCTAGAATCTTTTGCTGGAATACTTTCAGAACCCTGCTCGACTGAAACAATCGTATGTAGATGCTTTTTTCGACTTCGCTTCATTCGAAAGAGAATCGGTAACGGAACTGCATACACTGAGGGGAATTTCATAGTCACATCTACCATGAATTTATGGTTAAGTTGACTATTGTATATAATTGTTGAGATCGAGTTGAGATAACCCTCAAAATTGCTCAATGTACCACGTCCAAGGTGTTTTTTACCATGACCCAAAACAAATTTTGACCACCATCGTGGTTAGAGGAACAAATACAAAATTGTCTGTAAAAGCAGTACTAAAACACTAGAAAAACAATAACTAAGAAAAGACAGCCCATCAGTTATTTATTTTGGTATATTCTTCCGAGCATTTTCGTGCATCAAAAACGTAAGTTGATATATATTATTGACTAAATGATTGCACGAATTCCATTGTTTACTTGTATTTTCAGCTTTTGAAGTGGATTTCAAGTTGTTGTGGAGCTGTCCGCGATTTTTGGTAGACAGTCGAGTATAAAATATCAATGCACTGCTCAACGCCAACGAAACGGCGGGTTTCAAAAAAGAATCAGCTGCGAAATATGGCTTTCAACGAGATTTGTAATCTTTAGCCAAATATTGATGAAGGTGGAAGAGAACGATTAAAACTTCAAGGAGACTGATGAAGATTGGATAGATTTACTATTCGTGATTTCATCCAAGGAGTATTAATATGGTTCACGAGTACAATGAAATGGTGGCAAAATTATGATTTTATGGATGATGCATCGAATGCAATACATAAATCAGTACGTAAGTAAATCCGACAGTTGACAAGGATTTCAAACGTTCTACGATTGTTTGGATAGAGTATAGGGAATTGGTGCCAAAATCATTTGCAAGGCGAGATTTTTCAATGGTACGATTAATGCAGGTTATTAATAAACATGCTGATGATACAATTGGTGAATCAGTGGTGATCGTTCACGGCGCTATGTTTTTTAATTCAATATAATCGTCCTCGGTCTTTGTGCCTCTGCTGAGAATGGGACGTTATTGGACGAATTTAGATCAGCCACGGGCTTTTCCGCATGTATCCTATGAGGAATTAAATATGTACCACACATCGACCATGTTGCCAACGTTCCCGGATACGGGTTTCCTTCGGTGTCGTGTGAAAAGTCCAAACATTGATAAAGTCTTATCGAGCCTTTCTGCTGACTTTACGTCTTATGGCCGTATGATGACCGCCGCGAGAATGGCGATGCCATTTAAAATGAACAACACCGAAGAACGTATAGAATTCTTGGATTGAAACGAACAGAAATATTACACTTAACTCACCTTTCGTGGACATTGCTGCAGATTTGTTGTGTAATCCATTGAGCAGTGTACAAATCAAGTGCAAGTCTTTTTCCGCGTTGGATTTCATGGAGGAATTCGTCAAACATTTTTTTATGCATTTTTGACGGACCAAGCATCACAAGCAAATTTCATACAAGCAAATGTTCCAAGAAGCAGTTCATAGCAGAAGTTGTTCATCAAACTGCCCGGCCAGCAGCATCCGTGGTGGTGGTAGTGGAAGGAACAGCACTTGCTGTTGTTAACAGCATCTGGGAATGAATCGTCTGTATGAAGAGGACAATCTTTTGTCCGAGAGGCAGTACTGTTATTTATGTACCCGTATTGCAATCTTCATCAGATTGCAGATATCCATCATATAGAAAAACTCCTTACTGTTAAAAATTACTCTGAAGATTCAAACAAAGGCAACGGCGAAACATGAACCGCCGAAGCGCTTGTATAAACTTCAGATTGCTGAGGTCCGCAACTAGTTTCAAATGTGCTGATTTCATGGAGGATCAAACAAAGACAGCGATGTAAGCCTTTCCGAGGGCAGCACAGCAATGTATTGTGGAGAAAACTGCAAACCAGCAGCAACGAGAGTGTTAGTAGGATTTGTTGTTTGCTGCCATATGTATGGCTTAGATGCGTTTCCTAGTCTGCCACCGATTCGAATCAGTTGTTTGGAGGAGATGAAAGGATAGAACCACTTGAGGCGAGAATTCTATTGCAATTGCTGAAGCTGTTTCTTTGCCAAAAAAGTTGCTGTTGAATTAGTCTGATGAGTGCGGTTTCCGCTTCTAACTTTTTTTCTTTCTTTGCAACAGGGTAGATTTCGCTTGAATAATGTAGGGTTTCCGAGAATTATTAAATAAACGACGGCAGTAGGCAAACCCACGTACAAGATGTTGGTATTCGGAGAATTTCTTCTAGCTTCTTCTAGCGCCTCAGAGGACTGCTCGGGCAAACTTCCACTCACTGGCTAGCATGTTTAAGGTTTTCGAAGCCATTGAGGACGAGATCGAAACCGACGATCGTATTTGCTGCTATTCCACGTGAAACGCCGTTCGCAGAGTTTTCGTGTCCAGCGATATGATTCAATGAGTAGCTCTGGGTGATGAGCTGGATCTTCGACTTTCAGTTGGCAACAAAAGTATTCCAAACAGACGGAGATCCATCAAGCCGGCAGAATGCGACGGTACTATCGAGCAAAATGTAGTATTCTGCATCGAACTGATGCGATAATTACACGTTTTTTGTAGAGTTGAGCAGCTCAATGCGCTTCAAAAAAGTTCGAGCCGTAGAATCGATTGCCTAGGTTTTGCAAAGAGGAGAGCAACTTTCACTCTCCCGGTAGTGTTGATGGACCGGGCTTAGGCACAGGCTCCGTATGCAAGTGGCGAGGATCGGTGAAAATGTGGATTTGTATAATTTCAGGTTTAATTGCAGAACGCAGCCGTTGATGTGAAGTTGGTTTGGTATCGACAATTTCGACGTATAATAACGTCTGATTACACGTCTAATTACAACGGGTCGGACATTCCATCGGAAGCTGCTAGTCCCAACACCAAGAAGATCCACTGTCCATGAAGACCATGGCCGCAGTTACAACGGATCCCACTAAGCTAAGCGGGTCGTAGAGGCGAGCAATTAGTAAAAGAGCGACTCGTTTGTTGACAGGTTGGTCAGATGTAATGGTTGGCAGGTCGGTTTTTTGGCTATCTGAGGCTGGTTCTCAATATAAACCGAGAGTTTTGATAATTCGATCGCGATCAAGTCCTATCGAAGGCTGCCTTCGAGCACTGTTTCGTCGTTTGAGGCTCACTGCGCAGTTCAAATCCGCCTTCTGCTAGGAGTGCATCTAACTGATTCCGAAGTTAGATTACTACTGCAACGTTGTTTTCGCCGGAAAAGAGGTCGTCAACATAAAAATCCGTTTTTAGAGCCGTGGATGCTAATGGAAACTGTTGACTTTCGTCGTTGGCATGTTGAATTAGTACTCGAGTTGCGAAAAAAGGAGCACTAGCAGTACCGTAAGTAACGTTTTTCATTTCGTATGTCTCCATTTGGTCGTTCGGTGAAGGTTTCTACACGATGAACTGTACTCGGCAGTCACGAGAGTCGATGAGAATTTGATGGAACATCATTTTAGCTTCCGCAACGACCAAAACCTGATTCCTGGAGCGCATCGTAATCGAACGGATGTCTTCTGGAACTGTTGGTCCAACCGCTGAGCGTCGTTCAGCGACAGTTCATTTGGCGATGTGGATGATAGTAGTGCTGTATCACCTGGTCCACGTAATCATGAATGCGCTGCGTGTGTTGGTGGTCAAGATGCACATGAATAAAGACCTTATATTGCTCGTGAATGTCGCGGTTTCGGACTAGCCGACCTTGAAGTAAGTGAAATCGACGAACAGCAGTACGACAGTTGTTGTTTACTTAATTAAGGACCTCTTCATTGATCGGTAAACGAGCTACGTTACATGTTTCTGGAGTATGAGCTACTGTTCGGCAAAAATGTTCCTCACAGGCTACTTCTTCGACGGAGTACGAGTCGATGAGTCTTCCTCGATCTTCCAGAGTTTCTCTATATGTTTATGGATATTTGCAACGGTGGCAACGTTTGCAACAACAAGAGCGATAGAAGGATTCATAGTGGATTTCCCAGTTACTATTCAACCGAGGACGGAGTTGACTAGCACCAGGTGATTGTCGCCAAGAGGAATTCATGCGGGAACCTTGAACAGGTCAAAGAAAATTCCGGATCCCATGATGACGTCAATAGAATTGGTGCTATCAAACGTTGTATCTGCAAGTTGAATTCTAGGAGGCTTATCCCAAGTCGAAGTGTTCACAGATGTAGCAGGTAGATCCATGGTCACCTTCGGCAGAACGAGAAATTCGACGTTGGTGGAGTACTCGCCAACTTGAGAATGAATTGTGGAAGAGAACTTCAACTAGGTGTGAGTAGACGCTGGGCCGATCCTATTGATCGATAGGTAGATCTACTTTTGTTCAGTCTTGATGCGTAGGGAAAAACGTTCGGTAATGAAGCAACATTCGCTCCCAGAGTCTAGGAGAGTGTGAACGACATGTTCAACCAAGTTGTCATCGCTGAAGATGATGAGCGCAGTCGCAAGCAGGGCTGTTTTCTGTTTGTGGATAGTTGAAGCACAGCCGATCGACTCGACGACAGTTACAGGTACAAACGTGGTCGGAGGATCGTGAGCAGGATTTGGTTTATCGATCTTTGGTTGCTGGAAGCTGAGAGGCTATGAGTTTGACGAAGACGCAGAATCATTCCGACAAAGTTGAGTATGATGACGACCATGACACTTACGGCAGTTGGTAGATGCCGAGCAATCCTTTGCGAAATGACCCTTCCGCAGGCGATTCTGACAGAGCTGAATACGGCGCACTTCCTTCCTTTCTACCATAGACAGTTTCGATAGTCTCCTACACAAATACAAATGATGATGGACAGAGCAGATGACGCATTTCAGAAGACTAACCTGGTTGGCTCCGTGACTCAAAACGGATCGCTGAACTGGCCTCTTCTAAATGGTATACGGTTGAACTTCGATGGATTTGGTTTGGATAGAACAGCAACTCGTCGCTGGACAAATGACGTAAGCTCGTTGAACGTGATCGCTTACTTGGTCGAAGAGTACTTTTCCCAATCTCGTCTTGTCGAAGGATCCAGTCGCACGCTGAGCATGCGAATTATAAGAATGTCTCAACACTCCGTTCGTTTAACCAATTGCTGTTAAACCCTTACATTCACCTCAAATTTTCCCACTAAACTATGCAGTTCCGTTACCGATTCTCCTTCGAATGAAGCGAAGCTGAAAAAAGCATCTACATACGATTGTTTCAGTCGAGCAGGGTTCTGAAAGTGTTCCAGCAGAAGATTCTAGGTAACCGAGTAATTGTTCGCACAGATTTGGATCGTTTGAATTAGTTGTAGGGCTGCATTTGACAACGACGACCGTAGATAGTAGAACTTCTGAATATTTGAGAGGCCAACCGATGAGTGGACCAGCGAAACAAACAAATCGTGGTAATTTATCCAATTCTCCCGCTTTCCATCGAAGACCAGGAGTTTAACGTCACGCAAACACACCTGCGAAGGGAATTGCGCCTCGGAATGATGTGGATACGGGTGAGTTGGTGTATTAGGAGTTTTATTTTGCTCCAGTAGAAAGTTTCGATGGCAGCTTCGTCGAGCGTCTCCAGCTCACTCTGGGCGCTGTGGTAGTCTGATCAGGTTTTCCAACCGCACAGGCTCGTCTACCTGTGTGCTTTCATCAAAGTCATCGACGAACAATTTGTATACTAGCTGACCCGGCTAAAATACTTATTGGAAAATTGAATTAGCTTGAATCGCAAGCTTATCATTGTTAGATGGCATTCGATCTAGAGTAATCTTGAACATTTGAATCAATCAATTGGGTTCATGAAGCATCGCTGGCAATTGTTGTTCAATGGGTTGCTGAGTTAATCTCCCTTGAAATAAATCTGTAGAAATTTATGGTCAGCGTCCGTCGGTGGCAACATTAAAAAATTTGGAAAATTTGACCTGTAACGTAGACGGTTTCAAAAAAAACTTTTAAACATTATTATGTGCGTTGCACTAAATGAAGTCATTTGAAAACAATCATTATAACTCTGGATGTTCTGCAGAAAATTTTTAGAACCACTTCCTGATCCAGACACCAATGAGCGCAAAGGCTCTGGTGTTTCATTTGGGAACTTCAATGCTTCGAAATGATAACAAACTACACTCATTAATCCATTGACGACTGATGTTTTCGCATAGTCATCAACCAAAGGCAGCACGTTGGAAAATCTCCACGTGTTTTGTGTAAGGTGTAGTGAATATAATCGATTCCTTCTAAAAATTTGTGATGGTCAGTAGTTTTCCCCGTTTTGTTTTTTTTTTTCGTGCTTCGCCCCCGTACCCAGAGAAAGAGTTAATATCAGCTTAGTTGTGTTGGTTTAAATTAAGTGATTAAATTAGAGTATATTTCTGCTTTGTCGCGAGTGACTTGATGGCTATAAGCAGTTTAGAAGTTGTTAAAGAGTGGTCTCATAACGGGAGATATTGATTGTTGGCAGTGTGTGGAGAGAGAGAAAAGAAAACCAGTGCAATGTAGAAAACGGCCATTTGCTGGTCAGAGGCAAAGAACGAAGCTAACGCACATGCGCGCTTGTGTGGTTGGCAATATAATTTGAGTTGCACTCACCACGTGGTGTACTGATGGAGAGCTGTGGAGGTTTTTTTCTTTCGTTGCTCAATTATTATGATTTTTCAAGTAAAATTTCTTCTCGGAAGTGTTTTTTACCTGTAATTTTCATTGTATTGCATTTGTGCACGAAGTACTAATTGGAAAAGGATGATGTGAAAATATTAGCCGAATAGTGTAGTGCTACTTCTGTAGAGACATAAATGCATCCTTGAGCATCACAGGGAAGTCGTCCAAATGAAGACTGAACATCAGCAACAATATCCGGTGAGATCTATCTGAATTTGAACGATGCTACTAAATATGTGCCATCCTCAAAACAATAAGATTTGAGGATGGAAGTGTATGCACAGTACCTATATCAATTGGATGTTTGTACTGTGTTTATGCGGGGCTTGTTGTAAGTGAAAGTGACCTCGGAATGGACGTGAGTAACTGGAACCCAACAGAGCTATCACCTTCCAACTCCCGGGCTAAAAATGTTTGTCGAGTCGACAACAGTTCGTTAAGCTCCATAAAATCACTGCCGGAATATATATATACATATATATATATATATATATATATATATATATATATATATATATATATATATATATATATATATATATATATTTATATTTATATATATATATATATATATATATATATATATAAAAATATATTTTTATATGTATATATATATATATATATATATATATATATATATATATATATATATATATATATATATATATATATTTATTTATATATATATATATATAAATATATATATACATATATATATATATATATATATATATATATATATATATATATATATACAGCGATTCCACGGGAAAAGAATAGAGTTGAAAAAAAAAGTTGTCCGATTTTGCTCAAAATCGCTTGGTATGTTTTTCATCGAAAATAATAAGACCCGTACTTTTTTATTTTTTTATTTGGGTGACCATAATCGATATAGGGTTACCAGAAAAATCGACATTTTTCGAAATTTTTTATTTTTGAAAAATCATAACTTCTGAACCTCTGAATCGATTTTTAATATTTTTTTATTAATAGAAAGATTATTACTTCTTGTTTTTATTGAAAATATTTGTCAAAATAATTAATGTATCTCAATTTGTTAAAATGGTCAATATATTTGTTTTTTATGATTTTCGAAATGTTGGACCAAAACGACTATTTATTTTTATATTTTTTAATTAAAATTCGAACATTTTTACATAACATATCAAAAATTAAAAAATGTTCATCGAGCCGTTTTTGAGTAAGATTTTTTGAAAATTTCAAGTTTTTTGCCTATACACACATGGAATGAGCATCATTTTCCATCACTTCAAAATAACTGCGGGAATCATTTCATTGAAGTTATCAAACTCATTCCTAATACATTCATGATAACCATGTTTACAAATCTAGTTTCATTTGTGAAGTATTGTACCCATCAAAAGTAGGGGAGGCTGGTCCAATTCTGACCCCATTAATGTAAGAACTATAAATCAGCCTCAAATTGTTTAAAAGCAGAGACCAACATTGCTAGGGTTTACTCAGCCATGGTTTACGCTATAACTGGAGCCACAATCTCAAATTTATTCAATTTTGAAGTCCAAAAAACACAATTTCTCCGACCAATGCATTCTACGTTGAAATTCTTTGTGTAATGAAAGCTTTCCATTGGTATTATTAAAAATTTGGCTACCAGCGCTGTCTCAGAGAATCTTGGGAGGTCTGAATTGGCCACAGGGTCAGGATTGGACCAGGCTCCGCTATATTGAGGAAGTGGAGCTCAAATCTCAAAGCTTTAGACTACAAGCAAGGGTTTTCTCAGATTACCTTCAATTAAAACTCAGCATTTAATTTGATTATTTAATTATTTTTATTTTTCATAATTCATCAAAAAAAATTACAAAGCAAAATTCTAACAATTTAACGCACTTTTCTTCATCTGAAAACGAATACCGTTTCACGATAATATAATTTTCATTTTGTGGCTTAAAGTAATGAAACGATTGTGTCCCAGAGATTTGTTTACGAAGCCCCCCCCCCCCCCACCCAGAGGCTGGTTGAAGAAGAACATGGTTTTTATCTCTATGGCGCCACCTGCATGCGCTCTCTCTCTGCGCTACTGCCACGCTGTGCGCTGTGCAGCAGAAAAAAATTGATGAAGAAGATGGTTGATGATTGAAAACACACGCTGTAGCCACGGTAACAACGGCAGCAGCTCAGCTGGCTAAACTAAGCAGCATTTGTGAAGATAGGCGTGAAGGAAGAAAAAACTATGGCTCTAAGCTGTTCAGCCTCTCAATATGTGGCCTTTGTTGATCTCTTTATGCTGGTTGTTCTAAAATTCTCTGAATTGGCGCAATATTATTTAATAATATAATAAACTATTATTTGGAAACAAACCGTCAGTATTTTTGTTCCCTGAAAATGAATAAATTTAGTTGTATTCGATATGTGAAATATTGTTTAAAAGTGAAATATGATATTCGATCTCTTTATTTTGTTGAACACATTCTAATTCCTGCATTAATGGATCAAATGGACGTCGAAAGCCTCTACTTTTGATAGGTACAATACTTCTGGAAATGAGAACGATTTGCTTATGGTTATCATAGATATGACAGAATGAGTTTGATAACTTCAATGAAGCGATTCCCGCAATTATTTTAGTGATAAATGCCATGTAATGTATAGGCAAAAACGAAATTTCAAATCTTACTCAAAACGCCGATGAACATTTTTGAATTTTATTATGGAAATATTCCGAATTTAGTAAAATATAAAAATAAATAGTCGTTTTATCCAACATTTCGAAATCATAAACAAATATATTATTTAAATTGAATACATTAATTATTTTTGACAAATATTTCAATAAAAACAAAT
>JASCZW010014775.1:0-22170 GCA_034211315.2 Aedes japonicus
AGCGCTGAAAAACAGCTGAGTTGGGAGCACAGTACCAAGCGGATGAACTAGCTTACGCTACTCAAATGAAACTAAGGCAGGATGGAAAGAAAGATGCTGCTACCATCGATCAGTTTCTTCACGATAATGGGTTCTCAATTGGGAAATTTTAATGGTATATTCGCTACTTCATAGAACACAGATTCACCCTTGGGGATAATCATGGATACACAAGAAACCAACATAATATGCTATAATACATCCTATATTTTGAACCCTATGAGGTTTCATGTGCATCCACTTGCATCCCCGCCAGCTAAAGGGCTATGAAAAACGTATATTTTTCACAATAAAACTACTATAACTTCTCCTATAAAGGTTTTAGACGTAAGGTGAGTACAGAGAAAATTTATATTTTGATTATTTGCACAACTTTGTAGAACATTATTTTGACCTAAAACTTCACATTTATTAAATAGACACAAAAAACTAGTATCCATGGCCCGCCATTTTAAAAAACACGTACCTCGGCACAGTGACCAGATAGAAGGTTGATGTTTTTAGCAATGTTGTTTGTATTAAAATTATCTACAACTTTGTCGAAGACACTAACTCTCTATCTCATCATTTAAAAAAAAATCAAGTTTGCAGCGGCGCCTGTGGTGAAGCTGCGAACTAAAATTTGTCACCTTTAAATGCGTTATATTTTTTGAAAATTTTCATCTGAAGACACCAAAATGTTACGAACACGTTTTTACGAGTTATTGTAAAAAGTTCATGTTTTTGGCGTTTCGATTTCCAATGAAGGTTTGCCAAGTATTGGGCGGTGCCTGGATCCAGTGTAATGTGACGGTTGAGTCCGAGCAGAACCAGCAAGGTGTACCTCCATCCTGTAGCGCTGCTGAAACCTTGAGTAGAGTTTTGCTCTCAAAAGAGCAGCACAGAGCTCAAGTCGAGGTAGACTAATCCGTTTAAGTGGCGCTACCCGGGATTTAGCCGCAATGAGCTCAATTTTGAATTGTCCGCCTTTGCCAGTCGAACGAGCGTATATGCAGGCACCATACCCTACTTAGAAATCGAATCTGGTAGAAAAATATATCGAGAAGCCTTGAAGTTTTCCAGGAGAGGCAATTTTGTTGCAAATTCTTACGATTTAATTGCCACATCGTCCGGTGCTGGATCGTCCCAATCAATAGTGAGAAGCCAAAGATGTTGCATTTGGATCTTGGACGATGCTGCAACTGGCAAGATCAATCGAGATCAATCAAGATCAAAGAGAGTCGTAGAGCTTCGTGATTGCCGAGTAGATTTTGCGTCTCATCCAACTGGTATCGTTTGTAGATGGATGAACCTCGATGCACAGATGGTCTGATCCTGTTTCCATCCTACCCCAGCGTTTTGACCTTTTGATCGGCTTTGAAGTGCAATGTTGTGGTCTCCTCCAACGGGCAAACCTTTCAAAACATCCGGATTATTCGAGCACCATTTCCGAAGTTCGAGGCCCCTTCTGTTAACAAGGCTTGCACTTCGTTTTGAAGTAGTGTGGCTTTTTCCATCGTATCCGCTCCCGAGAGAAAATCATCCATGTAGAAGTCGTCTTGCACGGCACAAGATGCATATTCGTACTTTGACCAAGATCCAAAACGAGTTGCTTCAAGACCTCGAGTGGCGAGAAATGAAGATGGGGATAAACCGTAGGTAACGGTCTGTAGCTCGTACACATGGATTGGATTCGATGGGTCAAATCGCCAGTGATTTTTTTGTAAAGACGTGTCATCGTCGGGACCCGAATTGGCCGGTACATTTTTGCGACGTCGGCAACAAGAGCAATATGATGTTTCCGGAAACGAGCATCAAATCTAATAGTTCATCCTGAATCTAGGGTCCTGTAGTGAGGCATCGTTAAGCGAATAGTTTATTGTTGTTTTAGCTGAACCGTCGAAGACCACGCGTCTCTTTGTAGTAGAGCTCGATTCCTTGAATACCGGATGGCGTGGAAGGTAGCAAACCATTTTCCTTCATCCAAACGAGGATGATCTGCTGCGCCGATGGATTTAATATGGCCCAATCTGATGTACATGAAATCGTTGTACTGTGTTCGTAGATTTGATTCTCATTCCAACCGTTTATGAGAAGCCATGATTCTCAAGCTTTGTTATGGCCTCTTGTCATTATGCGAAATCCATCCTGGAATGGTATAAGGTAAAAGAGGTCAAATCAGTGCCAGAAACGGCCAAACCACAAAACTGTCCAGAACTTCAGCCAATAGAGAAGTTTTTGGGCTCCAGCTAAGCGGATAGCTCTTCGAAGCTAAGAAGAAAGCAAATGGTACCGAAGATTCCAAGAGAAGATGGAGAATCGTCACGGCGGGCTTATCTGAGGATACCGTATGTAACCGGATGGCAGGTGTACCACAGAAAATTCGGTGGTTTTACAGAGAGAAGGATTAACATATTGATCAACTGTTTTTAATGAAGATATAACTCTATTATTGTAAAATAAACAGTTGATGTTGAATTATGTGTATATTTTGTTTTGCTGCTATTATTTTGGTGTCCGAAATTTAACGTGGACAGCCTTTGCAAACATACTCTAATCCTTGAGAGTTTTACGTTGCAATTGTGTATGATTTTGAGATACACTGCCGAACAAAGTTATCCCTAATTTGATTCAAATGAGATCTTCAAGCATTATGCATATTAGTTATGCCACCTGGATGGTTTTAAAAAAAAATTATTTTAAAATTTATAATAACGTTTTTATAACTAAATTAAAATGTTCTGTCAAATTTTTCAAAATTCTCAAGTCAAACTCAAATTATGCTTAGGGTGATTCCTCTCATATCGCGATTAAAGTACATCGAAAAATCATTTTTTATCCATTACCATCACCATCGTCGGTTCGTTTCATTTCCCATCGCTCACATTATCCATCACTCAAACTCTCAACCCAAATGCAAACGATATCAACAAACGAAACCACGAACAAAAAAAAAAGACAAACCAAAACAACCGAATCCTCCCACCCATTCATCGCAGAGGTGCGCACGTAGATGATGCTTTTCTCTACCTACCTACTGCTGACGTCAACAACGACGACGACGACGGCATCGCTTCTGCTGCCTGCCACCCGTCGACGAGAGCGACTATCACGACAGTGAAAATCCACCCGCACAAGAACCAACCCATCAGGATGATTTTTCGCCGTCCTTTTCGCTCCGCGTTTTCCCACGCTGTGCTCTCGGTCGCTCCCACGCGGAAAACTCCAACCATCCAATCCAAATCTGTGCTGCCCACCGCCACCTCCAACCTGCTGACTGCTATCTCGTACCTTTTTTCGCTCTTATCGCACCTCTCTCTGTCTCTCGGCGTCGTTGGAGGGGAGCATCTTCTTTCGCTCCGGTTCGGGTCGGTCCGTCGGTCGGTCCGTCGGTTGGTCGATCGGTTGGTCGGAACGGGAGCGAGCGAGGGTAATTGGAGCATACCAGCACGAAGCCAAACCGGGGGCGCATATAATTATTTGGAAAATAGAAATTTTCTTCCCACGCCCGACGTCTTCGTGGCTCGAGGCTAGTCTTCGGGTCCAGAATGAGCATGCAGCGTGGGAGGATTCGTTGATAACACGAAAAAAGTAGTTGCTGCTGGATTTTGCGCCGATAGTCGGGGTCTGATAGTGGATGGAAATAAATTTGTGTTCGGTGGGTTTTACCTTCTTGACCTCGTTTCGGGGAGAAGCGCTGGTGGTGTGAAGTAGAAACATTAAGAAGAAGGCGGCTCGAAGGATTTTTCTGGTAGGGTGGTGGTCGAATGGAGTAAGTTAACGTGAAATGTGAGAGATATGATAATCAGGCACTTTTATTGCTCGGAAGACCTTCATGGCGGTGGAATGGTGGGCTCTTTAGAATATTTCGGAATCGATTGAAGTGCACTGGAATTTACGATGCATGGGCTCTTCCGGTATCGGGTAAACGCTTCTATGGTTACGGAACGTTAGCAGCGTTAGTTTACCTCATAGTTGTTTATGGAGACCCACAACGATTGGTACCCAAAAGCCTCTTACGTACCGCAACTATAGCATGTGTCAGAAAATAATGAGACTCAAACATTTTTAATTTCATTCGAGCGTAGTATCTATATTATCAGCTTTAAGCATAACCTGTAATAATATAAAACGGTCGCTGAAGATCACGCTACATTTTCACTCAATATGACATCCATTTGCATTCATGATCGACCGCAGACGACGCTTGAAGCTTCTGAAATATAGTTAGAGACCTCTTGGCGTGAAATAATAAGAGGATTTCATTCTGTTGTACATTTTTTCACAAAATTTTCCTTGAGCAAATTCAAATACACCGATCTGTGTGTAAACAATAACTGACATCAGGAGCAAAATTTTGTAAAACTAGTATGAATGACATGAGTGGTGAGATAGTATTAGTGAGTATTAGTATGAGCCTGTGCACGCTGCTATAATTGTTTTGTCTTTTGTTTGATTTTTGTCTCACTCACTCTCACAGGACGCTTGAAACATGGCTCATAGTAAAATTCAATTTCTTTATAGCGTGCACAGGCTTTATTAGTAGTCTCAACATTTGCTGACACATACTGTACACACTAAGACGAGAATACCTAAAGATCGTTAAAAACTACCGAAAATCGCTCAAAAGTGCACATACGCGTATTATGCGTAAACACAGATTACATTATATTGGATAATACTATTGAAGGAAGATAAACCGATTACCAATCTTTTACATTTAACTGAAAATTGGGTATTTTTTTGTGGTTTTATTTTACAGAATTGCTTCAGAAAAACAAATGCAATTTAACAATTCATCCGTTCGAATAAGTATTCCAAGTTTTGCTCTTAAGGAGAAACAAATGTTCAAATGCATTGCAGGAATATTTTGTCTGCAGTCAAAAAAAAAGTAGCAAAATAATATGGAGGAATCCAACGAATGCTAAAGTGGGATTAAACATCGCAGTACCTAAAACTGAAATTAAGAATAACTTTTTGGCTAGTTTGTAGACGATTTTCTGCTCTTTAATCACCAATTATTTTTCAAAAACACCCGTTACCTCGTTTAACCTAACTTTTGCGTAACCTGGATTCGCCCATTACAAATATTTTTTTGCTCCGGTGTGAAGCCGAATCGCACCTCAAGATTCACGTTGATCCACAAGGTTCCGAATCCGAATCAAAAAGAGCATGCGATATATATTGCTTCAAATGTTTAGAAATGAATAAACCATTTATTGAAAGGTTTGCAAGAAACATATTTACACAAAAAAAAATCCTGCAGTAAAAACAACTATTTTACCCGATTATGGCTATGTTCCAAAATGCCATGAAATTTCAGTTATGTTTACTACGATAATGGTAAAACCTTCAACATCGTGGAATCTTTTATGTATATAAAAATGGTTTCCTGTCTGTCTGAACCTTATAGACTCGGAGACAACTGAACCGATCGGCGTGAAATTTAGTATAGAGGGATATTTAGGACTAGGGAAGGTTCTTATGACAGTTAAAGAACGCTCCCTTCTCTGGAAAGGGGGACTCTCATACAAATGAAGCTCTAATTTCTGCATAACTCGAGAACTAATCAAGCAAAGAAAACCAAATTTGGCATGTGAAAGTTTTTAGAAGCAATAAATGTTTTAATTGTGGTTTGAGACCCCTCCTCTTTCTGTAAAGTGAGGCTCCTATACAAATGAAACAGAAGTTTCTGGCACAACTCACATAACTCAAGAACTAATCAAGCAAATGGAACCAAATTTTATATGTGGAGTTTTCTAGAAGCAAGAAATGTTTTTATGAAGGGAAGGGGGGCTCTCATATAAATGAATTTAAAATTTCTGCATAATTCGAGAACTAATCAAGCAAATGGAACCAAATTTGGCATGTGGAGGGTTTTGAAGGCTATGATTGTAGGGTGGTTTGAGAAAACTCCACCCCATAGATGGGAGGGCTCCCATACAAATGAAACATAAATTTCTACAAAACATGAGAATTATCCACCGGCTTCAAATGGTGAGTTGGACAACTTCGAAGGAGGGTGCGACCGACCTCCGGTCCTCACAAGTTCCTACCTCACGCCTCCACGAGTCATATGGATCACAAAAGACCGCCAGCTGAAACATGGAGACGCTGGTTGGCGTAGCTCTGGGCAATGTTGTCAATCTGACAATAGCGAAGTGAGGGGTGCGACCGGTAAATCATATCATAATTTTCCATTATCATATCTTTCAGGTCTACCAGGTCATCAGGTATTGTAAAATATTTTAAAATTTAAAATTATTTTTTTTTTCTCATGGCAGTCATACATTGTCTAACTTTTCTGGTTCATAATGGATGCGGAAGTTTGTCAACAATTGCAACAAAACAGTAGTCGGCACAGATGTAATTTTCAGTTCATATTATAATATCCCTTGACTATATATTATCACAAAGTATCATTGTTTGTTCGATAACCATTATCAATCTTCTTTATCACCATCTATTATCATTTTTATCATTACTGGTGTTTTCAGGATTTATATTTTAAAATATTTTTTTTTAAATAATTTCTCCTAATAGGTTATATATACTCTTGAATGTATGTCTCATATATCCAATCATCATTATGATTTAGAAGTATCTAGTTGAACACAAAGAAGCTGCGACGGAATCTATGGTAGGTTTTTGCACTCAATGTATTTTTCAATTACGGTTTGCAAATGGACCTTTTCCAAATCTGAGCTGTTTGCCATTCGGATAGTGTCTGATGGTCTCGTATCATAACTCACAATATCATTATATTTGATGAAATTGTTTTATTGATTTTACTTTTAAGATGATTTAAAAATAGCTTGTTGTTTTTTGTTAATGTCGTTTGTTGTTTTTTTCCATTTGTCTCTAACTCCCTTGGCCAGAAGACGACAGAACTATTAGGCCAGCAAAAATAAAAGGCATTGCCGGTTAGAGAAATCGACATCAAGCAGCAAATAGTGACCATGGTAACAGTAAAGTATAAATGTATATATTGTTATTGGTGTAGATTTAGCAAACTTTCTTAGGATACCTCAAATCAAGATTTGGGAAATTGCTGCTATCGCTGAAAACAAACAAAAACGTGCATACACCGTGGAAACCGATAGAACTGCTACGACTTTAACACTTTAAAAACATTTATTACATTTCAGGATCCACCAAAGGGAGATCATACAAGAATGGATACCGAGTGTGATTGCAGTATTTTTCATTTACATAAATACATACGCACTATTAAACAAATATTTCATGGGAATGCCTGGGTAGACCACTGCGGACCTGATTGAAGTGACTGGGATGGGGAGAGTGGAAATGCCAACCCCCATTGTTAACAGTTTAGAACAGAGGGCGGGCTCTTCTCCTCGGCCCATTGGGGCATCCTCATGTTAGATAGCTTGCTCTTTTTGACCAATTGTCCAATCTTGTTGTTGGAAGGAGATTCTTTATATCCCTGTGGATACGTATAAGTGATGTTGCCTGAGCCTGATCCACCCAACACCCTTTTTGGCCCTTCATATCAATGGCATGATTAAGATAATCAGTGGTTATTAAAGCTTGGTCCAGTCTAACAGCGAGGAGAGCTCACTGGTGTCGGACTTAGTTTCCGTGCTACAATGGGTGGTAGTACATATCATACATCATACATCAAAACATTAATCCAAAACAATTATCCACCTTACTTGAACACAAAACGTGTATTTCTCGGGTAAGTGCTTAGTGCTTAGTGAAAAAAAAACTCATTCCAAAAAGCAACCATAAACGTGCCAGTTCTATCAAATGTTTATTCTTTTAGTTGCACCAGGTTTAGCTAGTATTTGATAAAATCAAACGCATTTATGGTCAGGTGAAAATGATTTGTGTTTGAGCTTAATTTAACCCTCAAAATGGTTGTTTATACTGCGTTCTTTTTTGCGTATACGTTTTCGCTTGAAAAAAAAGGCGAACGCGTTACTTCAGTGACGAAAAATGTATTCAATTTTTTCGTTATTCCCAGAATCTTCTGATTTTGGGTTTGAATCCACTCATAAGGTTTTAGACAGTAGTTTTGTCGCATTTTCTGGAAGCCGCCGACCAACTCTATGGTCTCCTCCCTTAGCTCAATCGGTAAAGGCACGGCTACTAGGCAACACCATGCTGTAGGTGTCTGGGTTCGATTCCGAGTCTGGTCTAGGAATTTTTCGTTATGGAAAATTTCTCGACACCCTGGCGTAGGCCCTGATTTTACTTGCCAAACAATCATACTAAAGCAAAAATGGTACCTGGTATCGAAAGCTCTCGAAAAGGTATTGACGTAGTGAACTGCCACTAAATCAGTCCAAAACAAAGTAGGGACCTTGTGCTGATTGTATAACGGAAGCATCCTTTTCTGCAAACACTAGGTACGGTAAACTTCGACAGTGATCGTTCCTTTAGTGTAGAAAATCGATGACTTGGAGCCGCAAGAACAAACTGCCTGCCACACGAGAACCTTCTGGACATATTTTTTCACCTCCAACGACTTGTTGGAGTTGCTCACACCTTCACCGATGTTCTTGGTTTTAAACTGCGCTCCTGGAAGCGTGCTGAAGTCTTTTTTAACAATTTCGTCATCTATTAAAACGAAGGCAGGTCTCAGACACTTTGTTTTGCTATTTTCTACTTCTAATAAGTCTTTAAGTTGTTGCCCTTCTTGATTCTTTGCACCATTCCGATGGATGAAGTTGATTAACCTCCGATCCAACTTTGGATCAGCTGGACCTGGTCTTCTTCCTCTTCTTGGCAGCTAATTGAATGAGTTGTGTTCCCCGAACTTATTGATGAAGATTTTACGCTGTCGTGCTGAATTCCGAAACGTTTCGCTATTTTGTTCATCGAGACATGTGTCTACCAAGGTAATTCAAGCACTTTTTTCGATTCGCGGCATCTCGAAAACGAACACTCTTTACCAAAAATTCATTAGTTTATCAAGTTGTTGACAGACGAACGCGTCAAATTTAGGTAGGATCAGGTCGATATTCACACGCTTATATGGGTGAGTGCATCATAAATGTTGCCAGTTTTTTTTTCGATACTATCTTTATTCATTGCACCTTAAAAGTTTTACGATTCCTCGTCACATTTGAATGCAGATTTACATTCTCTAAGTAGATGGTTGCAATACAAACAGTTGAAATTGAACATAAATAAAATGAATTACATATCGGGAATCGAGTAATGTGAAGACGTCTAGGTTGAAATTGATGATGAGACAAGTGATCGCGTGCGTGAGATTAAATATTTTGGCATGATTTTTAATGAAAGACTTAAATTCTACACTTACAATGACGATGTCATCTAGAAAATAACCAATAGAAGTATGGTATTCTCTGTGGATTGAAAAACGAATAAACTATGATATTGATCGTAAAATATAATTGTACAAATCAATCATCTCTCCTCGCATTGACTTTTGTCCTTCCATTTTGATTTTAATGATTCAAAATTTGATTTTGTGATGTAATAGTTTTCTGTCTCAATATTTGTGTAATTAAATGAAAAAGGATATGCTATTCATAACGAAAACATTAGAAATGCGTACGATGTAAGAACACCATAGTTTTTGTACAGAGCTTCTCTATTCTATTCTATTCTATTCTAACGTTTACACAGCCAGTTATCAAAAGCATCCTGGAAAATACTATAACCAGTATTTTTCTTAGCAACATTAATATTTGTGGCATATTTGAAATATGACAAAAATATTAAATCGGCCAGGCCCACTGTGTAGCGTTGGGGGTAAAAGAAGATTAAAAAATAAACGGCAATTAAATTATCCATTTGATGAATAAGTTAATCAACAAATATTTTTATATCGTAAGAAAGATGAAACGGGGACAACCGTCCTTCCGTCTCGATTTCATTTATTTAGGTGAATCGTTGGGAGTGATTTTGCTAAGAAGGTTAATGTCACTCCATTTGTCCTAACTTCTTTGAGAACGACAAAGGTATTTCCACCTTGTGTCCTGGCTGATGACCGTAGGTTTAAGCGCCATTATTCGCTCTCTGGAATGAGTAAAAGAGAAAAACTGTGATGGGGGTTACTTCCGTGTGTCCTGGATAAATCCTAGCGTTAATCCTCTGAAACGAGAAAAGTTATAAATTGACCCCACACTGTGACATAAAATATAAAATCAATTTTCGATGTGCTATGTATACCTTTTGTCTGAGTTTAGCCCTGTCTTTTAATATATGTCAAAAGTTTTCTTGCTTTAATGCCAATGAACTGTCAAAAAGTATTATTTTTTAAAATCAAACAATGCGTTAAAAAAAAAAAAAAATCGACTTACTGCAGAAATGGAGACAGTTGATTTAATGTTTAACTTTGTTAATTATACAAAATGGAAATAACGAAAGAAAATGAAAGAAACGGAAATTCCAATATGGCTATGAACAGATTAATTTGAAATGAATGATTGGTGAAGTTCACAATTAAATCGATACTCGATATATGGAATATATTATAATTTTGAGACTGTCCCAGAAGAATTTCTAACAAAATTGAATAACATCTTTTCAGCAGGTATGATAAAGAAGACAGATATAAAAGAAAGTGGAGCTACAATTAGCTAATTGAAGAGTTCTCTCAATTTTAACAAAACGCAATAGATTCCGGCGTTGGTTGTCACACGAGTATAGACAGATTTGTGCTAATTCGTCATAGCAATTTGTATCCAACACATTTTAAAATTGAACTCAAGCCGAAGCTTCAAAAATAGTTGAAGTGGAATAAATGATGTGTTTTAAAAACGCAGCAGAAGAAAAAGCATATAGCATATAGTACAAACATTTCACTTGAAACTTGGAAGCTATCATAATCATTACTTAGCAGCAATTGAAGATCTTTCTGTTGCTGAAATTGTACTCATCGATAGTCTTAACCTTCCACCGGAATTGCACTGAAGCATGTATGCATATAGACGTCAAATAGGAGAAGTTTAGATGTAATATTAGAACAAATAACTGTCAATGGTAGGTAAAACAAACTGTTTGTTAATATGCATGAATATGCAATCTTTTTATCACTTAGTTATCATATATTTATATGTTGTATGTGTATAGCCTTTTAATGATTTTTGCAGAATCGAATTCATCCATTAATAGCAGCATATACAATTTATTTGTTTTATTATATGATTCGGATCTTTCAAACATAAAAACTTTCAATTTGTATCCTATACAAGTTATGTGATAATCACAATGAACTCAATCTATAGGATTTTGAAATAAAATTCATATGAAAAACCTTGTGGAAAAAAGGTATATGTGTTTTTAAATGATGTGGATATGATACATTTTTGGAGTGCAAGAAAGAATTGAATGGGAAGAAAAAATAGTATTGTCGTCACTCATACAAACGTAAATATATAAAAAGGGTACTTAGCTGAATTTAATTCGACACTGTCCCGCTTTTCCATTTGGCCAAACGTGGATCGAACATGTTGCTCTACTGCTAAAACTAATCCAAATCTTCTCTTCTGCTGTCAAACCCGAAATCCAATCGGCCACAGCAACTTGGTTAGGTAGCAGCGCATGCACTTCCGATTAACGATGGAAGTTATTCAGCGTTCCTGGTGGCCTTCAACATTTCTGAGTACGTTTTCACTTTGAAACTGTATCCGTGCACTAGCAATTTCTATTTTCCGCCGCAAACATTCACTCACTAATGACTCCGTGAAAATTTCTTCAGATCAATCGCAAACGTCATGGAGATATTTCATCGTAAAAATAACCGATTTTAAATTTAAAATGCATTGGTAATCGAATAACTTACAGTATTCACTGTTGCACAGACTGTTGATTAAATTAAAATCAATTTAAAAATATGCATTTTCAAGAGAGAAAAAACGCAGCAGAAAAAAATAACACGTCCGATTTTCAGCTAGTTTTTGTACAGAACTTCTCCAAATTTTTTTAAGGTATAAATGTTTTCAACTCGTTGCCTATTCCTACACTTATTTTTTTTTTTTAAAGGGAATTGACAGCTAATGCTTTTTAAAGGATTCTTTTGACCAATAATGAGTCATCTAAATGAATATTAGATTTTTCTTAAAAACACGGTGGTTGCCCATAGTTGTTGAACTTCGTTTTGTTTTTCCTTTTGATCTCTGGGCTATATTCACGTTAATTTAAAGTTGAAATCAACAGTATTTTTTTAAGTTTTTGTTTTGCTGCCTAGAGATGGAAAGTGAGACGGGAGTTTATATCTGTAAACCCGACCAAAAGGAAAAAATTATTTCAAGTTGTTTTATTCAGCTACGCTGTTTTCAGAACAGAGTTTTTTAGAATATAGATCGCGAATGTTGTTAAAATAATAGAAATTGTAACAAAAAAATCTAAAATCATATCAAAATTTTAGCAAACTGTGATGAGGATATAACATGAACAAAACAAACTTTGTAACCGGTTTCGTTACGATGTAGCAGAATCATATCAGCTAGTGTTAGAATTAATTTATTTATTTACGCAGATTGTGCCGCCCAGAGCATTATATTTTTGTTTTTTTTTTAATCAGTTCGTTTATTTGTTATGCTCAGCATATATTTAAATTTGTTAGAAGTATTTTTTACAATTATCGTGATGAAAACACCTTTAACGCATTAACATCATTATTAGTAAGTCCCAACAAGATTTGTTAGTTATACTTTGGTTAATTTTTATGTAATGCCTCCAACCGCTCCCCCCCACCATAAAGGTTATACGGAATCAAATTGCACCACTGTTAAATGGCTTTAAATTTTTCATTCGTTGGGTATTTTCTATTAAAATTTTGGGTGGAATTAGTTCAATGTTTATTTGTTTACGCTGTATAAGTTTCACTAGCAGATGTGCAATCGTTGTGAAGATGGAGTCGAAAGAACAGCAGCGGCGCAAAGAAATTTTGCGCACGTACCTCGAAAATCCGGATCTTTCTCATCGTGCCATCAGCAGAAAGCTGGGAATGCAACATTCTACGGTGTCTCGTGTTTTAAATCGGTTGAAAAAGTGGCAAAAATGGATCTCCGTATAGTGTTATGGATCACAAACGGGTAGTTCAAGCTTTCAAGAGGAATCTCAACTGGGACGGTTAATCGGCAGGTGTATCTAAAGGAATGCCTCAAAAAGCGTCTACTTCCTGAGCAGATCGACGATGGTCCTTCGATTTTTTGGCCAGATTTAGCCTCGAGGCCATTACTCGAAAGAGGTTTTGGAGTAGTACAAGGCTAAGGAGGTCAATTTCGTGCCGAAGCATCTCAACCCCCCGAACGCACCGGAACTGCATCTGATTGAAAAGTACTTGGCCATCGCTTCGGAAGCATCCAAGGGACGTGAAATCGGAGGAAAATATGAAGAAAAAATGGATCGCCACTCACAAAAAATAGGTACAAATGTTGCACAGGCCCTTGGATGAAGAAAGTCAGGCATTTGGATAGAATTGAAATTGAATAAAACAAACATGGCAAAATATTTATAACATGTTTTATTTTACTCCCTGAATGTTTGAAGATGATTGGTTGAACGGGTGAATTTGGCCGAATATTTTTGTGTGTCGCAATTTGATTCCGTACACCCTTTAACGTTGACGTTGACGTTCCAGATATGTAGGCAAAAGTGGGACATATGATTTGTTGTTTACTCCTGAGGAGCATGAATTGCAAAAGCGTGCTAGCGTTAAGGGTCTCACGTATTTCTCCGTTAAGCCCGTTGTGGGACTGCCTCATGTTAACTGACGAAATTAAAATTTTAGTACGTTTGTTTTCAGGCTAAGATGAGTACTTCAAGAGATATAACCCACGTTTTCTACAAAATGTGCCATCGCATCATGTATCTAGCTAATCTTTATGGAAATGTTTGTTCAGCTTGATCTCCAAGACAAAGAAAGAGTTCAAACGCATTCATTACTTAGCATATGGGGAAATAATCTATTGCATTATTTCAATTAAGTAAAAATCTGTATCCTCCTTGACCTCTACGACAAGTTGAATATGACGGTTCTTCACAATGTAGAAGTTACACGTTTGGCATCCATCCTCAGTTGGAAGTAGATTAGAGCTCACACTTAGTTCGAATTCATTATCGTTGTATTGCACATGGAATGTTATTAAGGATCCCCATGGTAGTGATCACTTACACATCAGTATTTTTCATTTTCACGAATAACCTCAGTTCTTTAGAGGCTACTCGCTCTTTGAGGCCGGTAAAGCACTCCTCGTATTTTCTCATGACAATACAGGCGCTTCTAAGAGCTTTATCTTTATTATATCATCACCGTGGTATGGGTCCTTTCTCGTTGTTCCATTCTAGGCAATGAGAGAGCGGACTCACTTGCAAAGGTGGACGCTATGGAAGGTGATATTTATGATAGACAAATCGCCTTCAATGATTTTTTCCTAGTTTTCGTCAACAGTCACTCGTCAGCTGGGAGCATAAATTGAGTCAAGGAGATTTCGGGCGGTGGCAAGTTTCTATCATCCCAATGGTGTCAAAAAAATCCCATACTTCAAATTCCCGCCCTTCTTCTCATCTGTTAAATTGTTATTCCTATTAATCTCGAGACGACCGCTAGTAATCGGTTCTATCCCCCTAACTTTAGTATTAAGATAACTGATATAAATACATATGAAAACTTGGCTCTGTAAAGTTGATTCGAAAAAAAATTAGGTCAAACTCATATGTGTAAACTTCGATAAATTTATAAAAGCACAATCAAGTAGAATATGGACTGACTATATTTCTTTCCCATTCTAATCACATATCAAATGTAGAAAATTGATCTACCATCATCATTACTTAAAGCCCGCGTAGATCTTTCCATCGTCTCCGTTCATTGAACCCCACTCCCCTGGCAATTCATTCGCCAAAAGACACATGTTCTTCAAACCCTATTATCAATCGACCTCTCTCGTACACAATAAAACACGGCAAGTCAGAGTCACCCGAAATGACAACACAAACGTACGGAGGCCAACCTGCCTACCGACATTCAACAATAATAGCCCCAAACGGCAATAACAATTCCCGGCTCCAATGGGCATAAAAGTCAGCCCTATCTATGGCGGCATATTTTCTGCACTGCACTTCATCCCTCCACCGACCGACCCACAGACCGACCGACCGACCGACGAGATGATGGAGGATAACAGAAAGACAAATTCTTCCTGGCGCTGGCATTCACACATAATAACACGGGCACATAGATGGGAATGGGACTACCGATTCTAGGATCTCCCTTCCTCCCCTCGCCGAAGCTGAATGATGCTCCATAAAATTTAATGTATGATTGTATTAAAACCATATTATTGTTTTTATGGATTTTATAAATCTGATAACGGCAGGTCCTTACCTATTCTTTCTTGGAACGGGTTCAAGCACAACTGGCTCGACTTCCTGCGTGCAAGTCCGGAGTTACGTAACAAATTGTGATTTTATTGCCAACTTCCTTCTGTTATTATGTTGTAGGAAATTGAGCGGTTCTAATGCGAATGCTCACTAATCTGCTGGTAATGAGAAATTCAATCTATGTACTACTGGAACTGTCATTACACAGCTTGGAAGCTCAGTTGTAGGTGACGAAAAGAGGGCATTAAAAATTCACTGCCTACTACGTATATTCCGGGCTGACGGTCGTCGTCGTCGTCGTCTTCCTGTCTCGGTGTCAAATTAAGTGAATAGGTACCTAATGCTTGCTACAGAGCGGCCATAAATGTGAATAGACTCTCATCGGCACGTTTGCCCGAAACGACGACAATGTTTTCATCTCTTGGAGTGGCCTTCCTCCCGTCTGTTCGTTCGGGGGATTGCGGAAGATGGAAAATAGTGATGATAGGACATGTTAGCAACTCGTTCAACCCCCCTGCCCCCAGCGAAGTGCGGTTTGAAGTATGAAAACGGGACCGTTCGGAATGCAAAGCAGGAAAGAGTGGGAAGTCGTCCTTGGCGTGGCGAGAGTTTTGTTTTCTCAGCTCAATTTCTTTCCCGGCTGTGAATCGGAGGATTTGTGAATGTTTTATGGAGACATGCCGGCACTGTCATCCCCCGAGGGAGTAAAATGCATTAAGATCGTGGGAGCTTGAGTGAACGGCCTCTTTCGACCTCTCTCATCCACTTAGGGAAGTGGACCTTCTTCGTTGCGCGCGTCCTTGGGGGCGGTGGTGGTTCGCCTCGTTCTTTTAATCCGAGAAACCGAAACCGTAGCCGGAATTCCAATCAGCTCAAATCAGCCCCAAAGCAGCGGACAGCACTCGGAATAAGAAAGGAGCAGACCGATAGGCGTGAATTTCAATCAGCATCCAACCGCGCCGGGAAAGCGAGCGGCCCACCACACGAGCCTGAGCAATGCTCGTTCGGACTGATCGCACTGAATATGTGTGCTTTGCTGCCGGGAAATTTCGTATTCAGAGACGGAAGCTCGTTTCTTCAAAGGGGCTTGATTGTGATTAAAATTTCATCGACTAATTGGCGTCATCGTCGTCGTCGTCGTCCTTGCTTCCGAAGCCGTTGCTCATCGAGAGGGCTAGTTTTTCTCTAATTTACATAAACGAGCTGGCGTTCCACTCGGGCGATGTTATAATCATATTGCATGGTTATAATTATCACTTATCTGGCAAAGCCAATCAAACGAAACCGAAATTATGTAAATAAAAGAAAACTTGTAAGTCATGGGTTGTTTTTTTATTTGGAAACTATTTGTTAATCGATCCGTGATTAAATGGCTTTCAGCTACACGCTAATGGCTTATCCTCGCCCGGTACTAATTTCCGTGGAAGGAGAAGCTGGTAAGCCGAACCGATAAGCATCGCAAACCAACCGACTTCGCTCACTTCTTGGTGGGTGGCAACCCGTAAAAATAACACAATCAACTCAAATTAAATCATTTCATGAAACCTTCCCCATTCTCGGCAGCTAGCGTTGTTGTAACAACAATGTAACAGCCAACCAGCGTGGAAAGTGGCTAACGAGAATGTGATTAATTTCTTTGCTTTCTTGCTTCCTGAGTCTCTACAGAGGCAGAGGCAGAATGTGGAAAAACTGGTCAGTCGATATCGCTTCTGACGCCCCACCCCTCCCTCTATGCCAGAATTCCAGAACGGAACGGAAAGAAAACGAACTCGCTGGAGTGAATATCTGAACCGGGAGATCTACGGCTGGCTCAAGCCCGAACGCTCATTTGCGAGGGTGATTTATCGTGATTTTTCTGGGGCTCAACACTTCCGCTGCATAACACCTTCCAATGTCTTAATAAATTATCGTTCGGTTGCATCGCATCCGGGCATGGTGAGTTGGTGGGTTATTCGGTTCGAACAAATTGGTTTGACGGTTTAGAAGCCAGTAAGCAATTTTTTTGATGGCTTAGAACATGCAGGATTAGAGTTCTTGATCTATGCCACGACTCAATTGGACAGGAAGCATGGGGAAGCCCAGCTAGTGTTCATTTGGTTTAGCTGTTCCAATGAAAGTTCTCGATTCACATCTTGCTGAACAAGTATTTGATGGGTATTGGTTGTAGATGCTACTTTTTTTCTCGATTCGATTGTTGCTGAACGACAGCTTGATTACCCTTGCGCTTAGTATAGTTCTGTTCCATAGTTTCCTTAAACCTCAATTTCGATGTAGAAAACGATAAACGGACATCCTAACATTGATGAATTGCCTAAAATTTTAAAGCGATTGATACATACATGAACGAGCTTCAACGCTTCTTCTGTAAATTACTTGCATTGCTTCCTTAGAGTATCCCCCATCCTGACGGTACAGACAGTTTGGAACCTTAAACCACCGTAGATTTTCCTTGAAACTTGGGCTTCGATCCCATTTGCTTGCTTCGTTGGTGACGCTCTTAATTGTCGGAAGTTTTCTCCATTCACTTACATCGGAATCCTTCAGGATCGAAGCAGTCGGTGCTTTAGAACGTACGTGTTTTGGTTTCCCTGCTACGTATACAACACATAAAAAATGGAATAATTTAAGATGTCGTTGAAAAGGCAAACTAATCGACTCAATTTAAACAAGCTTTCACTGAAAAAAGGATCATAGCTGAAAATACTACCTTTGCACACAACCCTTGTTTTCAATTCTACAACGCTGCTCTCAATTAAATAAACCATGATTTCAGTACAGTTGGCTATGCATATCATGACATCTGCAAACTTAAGAGTTGCCAAAGAGACTAAGAAAGGTTCATGGTTCCAAACAAACCAAGGAAATAAATTTCCCATGAAAGGTAATTATTAGAACTTAATTGCAAAAAAAAAGTCTACGCCCTTGCGAGCGGCCTCCGGCAGTTAACCGGAACATTCGCCATGGCGGACGAAAACATGCGTGTAGGCATGTTTTTGAGTTCTTTCTTCGTTTTATTTATCAATTTCTCCTCAGTTTTCGCGACAAAATTGTTGGAGTAGATCTTACGCTTCAGGTTGGCCCAGAAATTCTCGATGGGACGCAGCTGGGGGACGTTAGGTGGGTTCGCCGACTTGGGTACCACATCGATATTCAGCCGCTCCATCTCCTCCAACGATCGCTTCGAGTAGTGGGCCGACGCCAGATCCGGCCAGAACACCGCGTCTTCGCCCTTATGGTAGTTCTTGATGAACGGCGCGAATTTCGACTGGCATTTCGTACTATAAATTTCCCCGCTCACGGCCAGTCCGGAGTGAAAGAAGAGAGGCTTTGACATCCCCTTCTCGCTGATTGTCAGCCACAGCAGCACCTTCTTGGGGAACTTGTGTGTGAAATGAACTTCACTTCGAAGCTCACTTTCTTTGTGGGGGAAGTAAAATACGAAGTGCCCTGCCAGTCGTTGCCATCCAGGGTGAGATAGGTCTCGTCGTCCATCACCACCGTCACGTCGCGATTCACCGGGAAATTCGAGCTGACCATCTTATTCAGCTGCTGCCGCTGCGCCATTGCCTGCAGCTCCGAAACCAGTGAATGTGACTTTCGCTTCCTCACATGTATGTTCATGTTTGACAGGTACTTTTTTACTGTCTGGCCGGCTGAGCACACGCTGCGATGTAGCCACTTTTCCCTCGGCCTTTCTTTTCAGCATCCTTTGGAGCTTCTTGTCGCTCAGAGTTGTCGGCCGCCCGGAACCGGGCTTTTATTCGATGCTCTGATTGTTGTCTAATAGTGCCATGATGTTGTAGATGCCGGAAAGGGCGTATCCGGCGTCCACAAAGTACCGCACGATGTCCGTTTTCGACGCGGTGGGGTGCCATTCTTTGAACGCGCACGCTTCTGAACGGAGTTGCTTCACTGTTTTTTGTCATCCCGGTTCGGCTGATAGAGCTGTCAAATTTGGTCTGCTGACTCATGGGCTACTATGATTGATGCTGCATGGGTAATTTCGTCAGTGCGGGTGAAGGTAAACTAATGAAAAATCGGCAATTTTTGTCCATTTTTTTTAATAAAAACGTTGCAAGGTATTTCGTTTCTTATTATAAAAATTTGATAAATGATTATACTTGCATTGCGATACGTTGCGTCAGTTATAAAGAAATTCGTAGGTTACATCTTGGAAGCTGGCATATGATTTACTTTATCAATCTTTATTCTGTTTTTACGAGTAGCGTTGCAAATGGAAGGGATATGGATGATATAAAGAGAATATACGAAGCCAATCGTCTTACGCAGGCCCTCACAGATGACAAAACTTAGGGCGATTTGAACGGGAATATTCCATAATTTACTATAAACGAGTGCTATGACCAGGCTCAGATTTGATATGCTTGGTTATTAAATAAGCGTTGTCGGTGTGAAAAATTGTGTAGAGTGTTAGGTGAAGATGTACATATACTAAAGGGTGTTCCAATCAAAATTTGGTCAAACAGTAATGTGTTTTATTTTTCAAGTTCAGTTAAAACAGAATACAGAAGATATTCAGCTAAGCTTCCTTTTTACCGAATGCGAATTGCCGGGCCTTTTCTTTAACATGCCATAAGATTTTGTACAGTCTCCTTGCATCCACGCTGTTCACCATGCCGCAGAATCACCGGGTTTGCCTTGAATTGTTTCTTGCTCATAACAGCTTTTTGAGTTTTCTTAAGGTTCCGCTTGACGATGGCCCAATATTGTTCGATTGGGTGGAGCTCTGACGTGTTGGGAGGGTTCTTGTCCTTGGGCACCACTTGAACGTTGTTGGCAGCATACCATTCCATGGCCTTTTTTCCATAATGGCAAGATGACAAATCTGGCCAAAATAGAACGGATCAATTGTATCGCTTCAGGACAGGCAGTATACGTTTTTGTAGGCATTCGCTCAGATAAATTCCCTGGTATTCCGGTATCAATGTAAACGTTGCTCTTCAAACCACAGGTACAGATGGCCTGCCACACCAGATATTTCTTCGCGAACTTTTACAGTTTAATGTTGCTCCAGGTTGCCGTATAAGATTCCTGTCCAGGAAGCTGTTTAAAGTCTGCCTTGACGTAAGTTTCATCGTCCTGTAGTACGCAATCAAACTTCGTCAGCATCGTCGTGTACAATTTTCGCGATCGTGCTTTGGCCGTTTATCGTCGCGATTTTGAGTCACCACTTTCTTGTAAGTCGACAGTCCAACTCGTATTTTAGCTCTATCTACGGTTGAAGGCACCACTCCCAGCTTGTTTGAGACATCTCGGACGGAAAGGTTGGGGTTCCGCTCAAAACAGCGGGCAACTCTTTGTGTCGTCGCTGTGGCCTCTGGCTTTCGATTTCCCCCCGATCCAGCTTTCCTGGCCGACGACAAACGTTCACCGAACACTTTTAATACGTTGATTTAGCCACATTCAACAATCTCGCCAACATGTCGTGAGAGTAGTTTGGATTTCACCTTTTATCAGTCATAAGTACGGACTCACTTGGAAAAGTATTGCAACACTCAGTTATACTGGTACATTCATGATACTACATCTCGAGACCCTTAATATCTGCACAGGTGCGGCTTTCATTAAAGTTGTTCACAAGGTCGAGGAGGTTCGAAAAATGGACCTTTTGGTTTTGAATTACACCGCTACGCGGAGCATGGTAAATTTAACATTTTCAACAAGTTCCATCTCGTGATTTTGATAAGCTTTCCAGCTTATTTAGAGTGTTCGGCAAAGTTGCAGTTCGAGTCTTCGGCAAAGTTACTCAGAAGGTTAAGGAAATCCGGAAGGTGAAGAGTTTGGTTTAGAATTCCGTCAAAACGTGGCGCTAGTGAACATGCAAAGAGCATTTTCATTTTCTTCTATTTCGTGATTCTGATAAGGTCGAATGATATTGTCTTCGGCAAAGTTATTCATGAGGTCAAATGCATCCGGAAGGTGGACCAGTTTGATCGGAGTTCCACCGCTACGTGGCGCTAGTTGGCAAATTGAGAATTATAACTGTTTCTAATCTGTGATTCTGATAAGATATAAAGTTTGGTCTACGGGAAAGTTTTTTAGAAGGGGTTATTTGGGTCTGATTCACTTAATATTCATGATTAAATTAACTCATCTCAAATTCAAGTAATTCAGGACTGATTCAAAACACATTCATGTGATTTAGGTCTGGTTTACTTCATATTCAAGTGATTAAGGTCTAATTTACTCCATATTCATGTGATTCAAGGTTCACCCCCTTCATACTCAAGTGATTTAGGACTGATTTTATTCATATTCAAATAATTTAGGAATGACTCACCTCAAACTTAAGTGATTCAGTGCTGACTCACAATACATTCAAGCAATTCAGGTCTAATTCATTTCAAAATAATGTGATTAAGGTCTACTTCACTACATATTCATATGATGCAAGGCTGATTCATTTCATATTCACGTGATTCTGGCCTGGTTCACATCATATTTAAGTAAACCAGGCTTGATTCACTTCACATTCAAGCGATTCAAGTCAGATTCGACGGACTTCTCGTTCAAGTAATTAAACATTTTTTAGGTTTGATTCACTTTATATTCAAGTCATTTAGATTTGATTTACTTCATATTCCTATTCATAAATTCAACTGATTTAACACTGACTCACACATTGACCACACATTCATGTGATTCAAAAATGATTCTCTTCATTTTCAAGGAATTCAAGTCAGATCCACATAATATTCAAGTGATACAGGACTGACTATCGACATCAACGGGTTGACATGGGATGACTAAAGAAATTATTTATTCATGTGATAGCTCGTTTTTTTAAAGATTCCGATTTAT